>JAHBCN010010319.1:0-32129 GCA_019359885.1 Listronotus oregonensis | reverse complement strand
TGAAAAAAAAACGTGAAACATTATCCTTCCTGAATGAATTCGCTAAAGAAGAAGCTCTCCACAACTTACCTCATTAAAAAATATATATCGTAAAAAATACAGAATAGACATTAGACAAGAAAAGAGGCATGCAATAGATAAATTTTAAAAAAACCATAATTATAGTCCCGAATCAATATGGGATTTGGTTAAAAAAATTCAAACCTCGGAACAAGACATACAAGTGATTACAACACTAAGATCACGCCGGATCAGTTCAATACCCTTTTTACAGCTATAGCTGCTAAGACAGTTATCTGCGGAGGAGTACCTTCAACACTCACAGAATCTTGGTCACAAATCAAAATTTAAACTTCCAGATATCTCCATAATTGAACTAAACGACATAATGTTCAGCTTAAAAAATAAAAATAGCAAAGATCATTACGGTTTAAACACTAAAGTAATAAAAAGTATTGCTTATAAAATAGTCTGTCCTTTAACGAAACTTCTAAACTTATGTATTAAAGAAGGCATATTTCCTGACATTTTAAAAATTTCTAGGGTAATACCAATTTATAAAAAGGGACCAAAAACAAACTTATCAAATTACAGGCCCATTTCAATAGTTCCAATATTTTCTAAGATTTTTGAAAAAGCTATAAATACCAGATTATCCAACCTCTGGAAAATTTAAATCTTCTAAATTACAGACAGTTTGGTTTCAGGAATTCATGCTCAACAACAATGGCCATAAACAAGCTTACAGAAATTATAAATCAGGCTTTTAATGATGGGGCTATTGCGGGAGCATTGTTTTGTGACCTGAGCAAGGCCTTCGATTGTGTCTCTGTGGACCTTCTCCTATCTAAACTAAAATATTATGATTTGCACGATCAGACCATTCAACTTATTAGGTCATATTTATCAAATCGTAAACAGTATGTGGGCTTACATGGTAAATATTTTGCAGTCGAAAGCATCAGGCATAAAGACCACAGAGTTCAGTGCTGGGACCGCTTCTCTTTCTTATCTATATCAACGATGTGGAGAGGGGCGATCACGGTGCTGAATTTATACTCTTTGCGGATGATACAACTGTTATATTGCAGGATAATGATTTAGATCATCTGAGAGAGAAGGTGGTGGATACACAGATGATGGTTGCTGATTGGTTAACAGCAAACCAGCTAAGCTTAAATGAGGCAAAAACAGAGCATATGTTTTTTACATTGAAGCATATAGGGCATATAAACACGTTTGAATCGGTCCGTTTTCTGGGCCTCCACATAGATCCCAAATTAAGTTGGACCTTACATATTGAGTACTTATCTAAAAAACTGGCTTCCTGTGTGTATGCACTTCGGAATTTATCACAAACAGTTTCCTTAAATGTTGTCCTAACAGCATATTACTCATGTTTTGAATCGAAGGCTACATATGCATTGCTTGCTTGGGACCATACTCCAAATAGTAAGCATATTTTTAGTTTACAACGAAGAGCTATACGTATCATAAAGGGAGTAGACTACAGGACTCATTGCAAGCCACTTTTTATGGAATTAAATATACTTACTTTCCCCTGCTTATATATTTTATATTGTTTACTTTACACAAAAGACAATAACACAAACTACACAACACATGAAGGCACGCATTTCCATCTAACGAGAAATAGGAAAAATATATATTCCAAATATCACAAAATTAGGACAGGCATATTATACTATGGAACTAAATTATTTAATTTCTTGCCACTTTCTATAACTCAGCTACCCCCCAAAAAAATTAAATTTGTAGTAAAAAAATATTTACTTTCGAAATCTTTCTATTCACTAGAGGAATATTACAAAAACAATTTTAGTGACATGATTGCCTAATAAAATTTTATGGGTCCATGTATAATCGCCTTCTGTTTTTTACTGCAGTTTTTAATTGTAATTTCTAAATGTTTAAATATGTATTGTATAATATATTTGCAAATTGTACTCAAACCTTTGGACGTGTGTAAGCCTGATTGGGCATCTGACATTATTAAACTTTTTGTCTTTGTCTTTGTCTATGAACCTTCTTTAAATGTTTTAGCCTTGTTACAATTTATATTTTCAAGAAAAAGTTTATACGACGTAAAAACTGTTTTCTTTTGTTTCGTCGAGCTATCCGCAGCCGTGTTTCACCTTATTAATTATTTGGTCGACGAAAGTTGCAATTCTTGAAACTAAAGAGTCAAGATATCAAGTAAAAATAACTGTTATGTAATCATAGAAAGAAATTATTCTGAAAATCGTCCAGTGCACAAACGAAAAAATATTAGATTTGTTACTCGTTTTCAGAGAATGTCAACAAAATAGCTTAGAGACATTAAGGGTATATGCACAGCGTTTTCCCTATAAAAAGGTACCTTATATGGTGAGTTTTTACAAAAATGTAAGAGTATGGTTTCTATGCAATATCCAAAAGGAACAAAACAAATACAACCAAAACCGTTGCAAATATTAATTTTGCAGCGAATACCAGACAATCCAGAAATTTCGTTAAGATAACAGTTTGATGAGTATTTCTTAAGACTCATCAGCACGATATTTAAGGAAAACTTCTTTTATCCATAGAGCAGTGAATAGAAAAGAATAAACTGACAGAAGAATAGATTTGCTGATGATGTTAATATTACTGCAAAACTGGTAGAAAATTTTAAATAAATTAAAGAGGTAATCAACGGGTTTTTGGCATAAATCTTTGTTGTAGAATAAATACTGGGTGCTTAATCGAGGATCATGTTTATGAATGGGCTTTTAGAAAAGTTACACATTAAATTTAAACGCAATGTATGGTTTTAACAACCTTTATGAACTGTTTCAAGATGAAAAAAAAATCTTCCAAGAAGGTATTATTTTATAATAGATATAGAGTGTACAGGTTAAAGGTGGAGAGTTAGTTCCTAGCTTAAAAGAGAAATCCAAATTTTCTGGAAGCTGCTCTGAATAATGTAACGTGTTAATACCATTTAAGGCTCTCGAAAATAACGTCCACAAAGTTTGATAATGGTGTCTATTTTTTAGTCTGGTTTCCATGTTCTGTAAGTTTTCATGCAGAAAAGGAGACCTATGGATAATTTCAAGTTGTTAATTTTTTTAAAAAATAGTATAAAAAGAAACAAAAACCAGATCCATTGTTAAGGTTTAATTCTTAGTTTACAGATCTCACCGGTGATTGATTGGATTACCGAAAGAGCTCTGCTAGATTTAAGATTTTTTCTGCATAAAATACAAAGTTCTTTTGCATGCCTACCATGCATACCAGCTCTGCCCATGACACAACGAATACAAGGGATGATATACTAGCTTTTATAAATTAATTCTGTTTGCGCATGACATAAGCCAGAGAGCTGCCTCCGTTAAATTTAAATGGGGTAAGCATGAAAAGAATCAGTTTGTTAGAAAAATACTTGCAAGTTAGCAAAAAAAATTTAAACCTCAAAAGATATTTAATTGAATAATATAAAATACCCTTTTTTTGTATTATATACTTACGCACAATGTTAAGGCATAAATAAACACTTGTCATTTACCTCAATGTTAATTCTATGTCAAATAAGGATTATTATATACAGTAAAGCGCACCGTACTGCGAACATAGGAGGCTC
Organism: Listronotus oregonensis; assembly: GCA_019359885.1. NCBI lineage: Eukaryota > Metazoa > Arthropoda > Insecta > Coleoptera > Curculionidae > Listronotus > Listronotus oregonensis. The sequence goes on along the minus strand of JAHBCN010010319.1, from coordinate 28,507 downwards.
CTGGATGATTTTGGATGTACCCAATTCTAAAATACCAATAATAATTTTGTGGCTTGCATTTCAATTTCTGTCTCGTTTCCTCACGTGGCTCATTTTTGGTTGGGACTGGTGGGGAGTACGGTGATAAATTCGGAAGAGTTATCTGCCCAGTTTAGTTGTGTACTACGTTTTTATTTTCAGTAAGAATATGCAGTGTTTATAGGCAAGTAGCAGGAGCTAGCTAACATCAACCGTCTTCGATCGGATGTCTTATCAGCCATAAATTTAAAATTAGTTGCTTACGAGACCGCAACGTTGGCTACGGCTTTAAAAACCAAACAGTTTTTCCTAATAAAATAAAAGAATTTTCTCAGATAAATAATGGAACGTAGAGATATTTAAAAAAAAATAAAAAAAAGAAAAATCTTTCAAGTTATGGAAGATGCTCAAATAAATCACCTTTCTGAGCCAAACAATAACCAAGATTGTCATAAAATCGCCTTCTGACATTTGCTAGAATGTTGTATATTATTAGCCCTATTCTCCTGGAAACCATAAATTTGTGATTTTACATGACCCCAGAGAAAAAAAATCGTTGGGTGAGACCATGAAGAACAATGTCTCTTAAAAAATGTTCATTGTTATTTTCCATTACAGTTTCACAAAATTGCATTCGTCTAAAATGATCATTAGGGAAAATTTCATGGGTTTTTCTTACTTTGTAGGATCGGTATCCATTTTTTTAGCACTTTTTCCATTGATCCTTTGCTCAAATTAACCTGTTGTACAATTGTATTAATGAAATTGTAGGATTTTCAATAACACTTGCCACCACTATAATTTCCTTCATTTCCCTTTCGTTGTTTTCTTCTGGTGCACTATCATTTTTATGTTTTCTTGTAGTTAAACAAAATGTCAAAAAGTTTTTAATGACTCGGTAAATAGTAAAAATTGTAGGGTAAGCCTGGTTGGAAATAAATTAATAAATAATTTCCTAATTCCCCTATCAGGATTTCCACGGTGATACCATTTAATGATTTTAATTTTTTCTTTCAGTTCGTGAACATCCATTATTAATAATTATTATTTTATTTTAAAAAAAACTTTTTGGTCGCAAATAATCGACACCGTACAACTATAGCTGTAGAGCGTTCGATAGTAAAGAATTATTTCAGGAATAAACGTATTAAATTGATCGCTTGGCCGGCCGACGCGCGTCTTATAAATTATTGTTTGCCGAAAATTATTGATCGATGAGCAATACGTGCGGCGTTTTTAGGTACATCCAAAATTGTCCAGCATCGTCCTATGTTCGCAGTGCTCTGCGCTTTACTATATTATATATATATATATATATATATATATATATATATATATATATATATATATATATATATATATATAAAACCTTAAGCCAATATTATAATGATCAAAATGGCGGCCATATTTTCAGATTTATATAGAAGTTGAAATTCAAATACATCTTTTTATCGAAACTTTCTGTACGCTTTAGGATAGGCGTGCCGAAAACTTGGCCGATCGTTGCGGCGACGCGTAGAATACAAGGAAAGGCAAGTTCAATTTGATCGATGTGTTTCCTCATATATGTAGGGCATGCACAAAGTTTCCCTTTAAAAAAATTACTTATAATATTGTTGTACTGCAGAATATTGTAAAAGAAAAAAATATGAAGCAGGAGGCGGACTCATTGAACAACGCATGAATTATTTAAAAAAATCATTTAAAACGGAATTTTTTACCCTGCACTGACAATAGTATTTAGTCATCAACCAAACTTACACATTCTATCATTTCTGGAAGAACACAAAATGTCCTTACAAATACAAAATTTCGCTTTCTTTTTATGTTGAAGATTTAAGATAACTCTTTCTAGAGTGTCTGACGAGCTTTTAGATATTTCAAAACCCACAAATAATACAAAAAATAATTTATACAAAGGTTTTGACTACTAGCATCCACAGAAAAGTACATAAATAAATAATGTAAACTTACAGATACTCTGGCATCTTCAGTTCTACCTCTCCGTTGTTCACCTTTTGCAAAAGTTCATCGTGCCTCTTTTTCAAATCACCCCATTCAACTTCCACACCTTGCTCAGGAATAAGACTACTTCTGATTTTAGCATACAGCGGTTGTCTGTTGTACAATCGTTCGCTAACTTCTTGTGGCAATTTTTCTGCTACCCCTTCAATACGAACCTATTAAAGATATTTTACTTTATAAGCCCCACTGCAAAAAGGATGTTTTATTGGTCTTAAATTTAATTACTAAATCACCTGGAAATCATTTTTGTTCTCTATGGCGGCGCGACCACTTTACACATTTCCCATCATGCATCGCAGGATTGGAATACCTTCTTATATATTATCTTAGCCCGCACTAGACACACTTTCAAATAAATTTATGTAGCTTTGTAATTTTTAGGTTTTTAAAAAAATATATTTAAAAAAGTTGCTTATTTTAACGAGTTTTATACACAGTTAAAAAAAAGCCCCAACATAGGAATTACCCTGTGTAAGAGGGTGCGGTAGTGAAACTACATGCGGTAATAATGCTCTTAAGTACAGCAAAATGAATAATAAATTAAGAGCTTCTTAACTCTCGATGTTAGGGAAATATACTTTTATATGTTTCTTTATATTGTAGAATCTACTGGGACAAAGAAAATGCATTAAAAAAACCTTCAAATAGCAGGACAATATAGTCCTATTAATATCAGATTTAAAAATGAAAATAAAAACATGCTTACCTGTCGGGATATTTGCTTTTCAATTTCTGTAGAATAGGAAAAAATAAAACTTGCAGCTACTTTCGGGTTTTTAGCCTAAAAATAGAATACAATAACGCCTTATATATAATTTTCAAACACTTCTGCTTTTAAATCTAGAGTGCGGTAAAATGGTTAATTTTAAATTATACTTGGGCCATGGTAAAATGGATTTATTCGTCTTTTGTTTTGTATGGCTGTATGGCTCCTTCGGGCAAGGTAAAAGTTGCAAAATTCTATTTATGGTCATAAGTTATTTTTTTTAATGGGAATGAGGGTGACTAATAAGCAAATCCTGAAAGAGTTCCAAATATGTAATTTGGTATCGTCTATGTGATGTGCTATTTTAAGTAACACTGTTACTAAAAAATACTTAATAAATTTATAAACTTGCTGTAGATTAGTGTTATTTCTATTTTAGTGTCGATAACCCCGTCCGGAATAATCATAGAGAATAGAATACGATTAAATCATTTTTTCCATGGTTAATTGATTTAAAATTAACCACTGTAAGACTGAAATTAAAAAAAAAAACTAAATTTTTTGAACAGAAATGTAAAAAAAATACATATGAATCATCATTGTATCCAGAATCCGATGTCATGTCAAAATAAGAGAAAATATACGGTTGGTCCTAATTTAAAAATTTAAAAGTACTCGTCATTTCCGGTCAAAACAATTGAATAAGTCAAACAATGCACATTTCATGTTAAAGAATGTTACACAGAAATAATTACTTCTTAAAAACATCCGGTATACTGAGTTTCGTTTAAGAAGCCTCAATTATATTAAATCAATTTTACGTAATTAATAACACAAGTTAATAATAAGTACGTTGGCGCAATTAGGGTTCGTACCAGAACTTTAACAACAAATAGTCGATCGACCAAATTCACATAGAAGTAGTATGTGTTTGCTTGAAGGTCATAGACAATGATGTTGGTTGATTGAGCGATATTTCTTGAACTTGCATTGCCTTAATTTAAAAAAAACACGACACGTTTCATAGTCGCTGATCGTTCTTACCTGTGTTAGGAGCATGAGCAGAAAAACTTTCAGGTTTTATAAAATAACGAAGGTCTGGCCGTCGCGGGCTCTTGGTCTATTATGCTAAAGTTAAAATTCCTACGGCAGGTCGAACAGTGGCGGCGCTAGGCGTCGGCGACGTCGGCCATTGCCGACGACCTCGCACCTTAGGGGGCCTCGCAAAAAAGTTTTACAAGTTACGTATATTTATTTTAATTTCGCCAATCTCGCCTCGAACAATTCGGAAAAAAACTAAGCAGATGATATTGACTTTTATTATTTTCGAACAAGTGGACGACGGAAGTGAGTATTATTGCGGGTATTCAGAATCATGTGTCTGGCAATACTATGAAATTTATGTTTCGCCCGAATAAGCGTACTCAATATAAATCCGAAAGCATTCTTCACGCCATGCGGATGCCACAGTTAGAATTTACTTTTGATAGATGCAGCTAACTCTTCAACGATAGCCAATATATTTTTCGGATTTATCAATAAAATCTATGTGCTGTTTTTAAAGTCAAGCAAGTGTTGGAAGATCGTTAAAAGTAAATTTAAAATTGACAATAAATTCTCTGTCTGAAACGCGTTTGGAGAATAGACTTGGAGCAGTAAAAGCAATATTTTTACAACTTGATGATGTTATCGAATGCGTGAATGATCTGAAACATAATTCCGAAACTCTAAGCGACAGTGAAGCAATCCTAAACGAAATGTTAACTTTTGAGTTTATTGTTGCAATATATGTGTGGTATGAGGCATTGCTACCTGTGACCAACATAAGTAAACTATGGCAATCGATTCAAGTGAACTTGAAAGTCGTTATTGATACTTTACGTTCATTTTGTAGCTGAATTTAAGAATTTCGTAATTCTGGATTTGAAAAAAACGTAACAGAAGCTAGACTATTTGTGATGAAAAGTACTAACGAAATTAAGTCGCAATTTAAGGAAAAAAATAACCAGGAAAAAACAAATGTTCGGTTGCGAACATACCGATGAACCAATTGAATCTCCTGAAATGCAATTCACAGTCAACTTTCTAACACCCATGGAGTAGATGCCATAATAGTCGGACACCGATTGTTTCGATTTAGAGCGCTCAATTAATATTTTACGCAATTTAGTTTTATTTATGATATCAATCATTTAAAATCTATACCAAAAGAGGATCGTCTCAAACATTGCAATGATTTAGGTACAATACTTCGGGAAGGCGAAAACAGTGACATACAGCCTTTCAAACTGTATGAAGAACTTCAGCTTTTAAAAACTTATTCACTAGACTCTATCAACGACGCGAATCAACTTATCCATTATATTTTAGAAAATAATTTAAAAGAAATATATCCAAATGTTTACATTACAATCAGGATCATGCTCACAGTTCCGGTCAGTACAGCCTCCGCTGAGAGAAGCTTCTCAAAGTTTAAATTGATAAAGACCTATGTGAGAAGCACGATGAGCCAAGACAGACTATCCGCGTTATCAGTTTTCTCAATCGAAGCTGAAATAGCGGCTAGTCTTAGCTCCGACACAATCCTGAAAAAATTCAGTGAGGTTAAAAGTCGAAAAGTCCGACTATTTTAAATTCTGTGTGTATTTTCTGTTATCATTTGATTATCAACAATAAAAGTCGTTTACTCATACATTATTTTATGATTTGGCTTTTTTCTTCGGCCCCGGTTTTTTTTTGGGAAGTAAAAGAGGCCTCGCGAACTTGATGTCGCCGACGTCCACATGTAGTCTAGCGCCGCCACTGGTTTTTAAGAAAAACAAACGTCTTTGAGAGAGGGACGGGTAGACGCAAGAGTGATATAAGAGTTTCGTTCAAGATAAAAAACGCTTACAGAATAAATTATAAAAAGGTTTTTATATTAGAACTGAAATGTGGAAAAGTTTGCTACATAACTCAACGCTGAAGCATGTCGCTAGACATGCACCTAAGCGTTATATATTTAAGTTTTATGTGATCTATTATTCCCACAATAAAAAAATAATATTGGGTCTACCAGTGCACAATATTCTGGAAAGTAAAATATATACTTACAATTTGTCTTGCTTTTGGGCTGTTCGAGTTGGTATTAAATATTAAGCCATCTTCAGCAATTTCCTGCAGTACTACATACCTATTCTTCACATCGCTTTGACTAAAATAAATAAGAAACTCAAATTAACTTAATTTTTTCAGTATTAGTAAAAATTAAATGCACATGGATGTGCAAAATATGAGCCTCACTTCTGGAACCTTGTTTTAAATTGGGATAGTTACATAGTAGTTCTAAGAACAACATGTTAAAAATGGTAATCAGTATTTCTATTCAATTTTAAAACTCATTGGAAATGTTGGTTTTTATGGTGCTAAACGAACATTACCACCAAAATGTGAAACAAAAGTTCCACAGTTTGGCTGGTAAAGGGGTTTTCTTAAACACAACACTTATTTAACTTAAGAGGAAAGGGTTAAGTTTGTTCTGTGAAAAAAAGGCCTATTTTCAAGAATTTTTATAGCATATTGTTATTATAGATTTATTTTGAAAATTAGTATATAATAATACAACATTTAAAGAATATTTTAGAAAATTTTGATCATTATATTGATAAGTTAACAGCTCTTTGACTAAAGATTACATATCGAAATTTTAAGCGAAAAGTTTTACTTATTCATCTGTTTAATAATTTTGTGTAGCAATTTTTGAAGATACCTATAATGTTAAGATGCTTACAATTTGAACTTAGATTAATCTTGATAAGGATAAATATGGAAAAGTCCACTAGGTATATTTTAATAAACAACAATTAAAATTTCCTGGCTAAATAAAAGCTAAAAGGCAAGAGATAAATAAAGCATGATTTAAAAATTGTATTTTTTATTGAAGTGGAAAAATGCTTACCTAAAGCAAAATGTTCACTTAATGAGTGTCTCCCCTATGACCTATAAGTTTACCAAGATTGTATTAACATTAATAATTAATGTACTAACTTGTATAAACATAGACCTGCTGAAAAATTAGGATAAAATATCTAGCTGTACAATCTAGTGAAAAACATGTTCACTAAAATCTGTCAACAATGGCTTAAACACAACCTCATAATATCGAGATAAGCCAGTACAGAACATACCATCCTATCATTTAAAAGTTTCTTGATATCACAAAGCAGAAAATTATTGAATTTATAAGACTACTTACATTTATAAAATAATTTTTAACAAACATACAGTTGTGGACAAAATAATAGCAGTGGTTAAATAAAATTAACATAATCTATTGAAACTGATAAGAAATTCCCTTCTGGTTAAAAATAAATGTATACTTTATTTGCTTATCATGTTTACTTAGTCCCCTATTAAAAGACAAGACAAAAAAAAAAGATAAACAAAATATTTTACTTTTTTGTAAAAATGCCAACTTAAAGTCGGTCAAAATAATAGAAAATTATTCGTTCAGTGTTAAGTGTTCCACTTGCAAAAGATTTTTCCTTTTAAAAGATCATTTAGAATAATTTCCAGTATCTTTTTAAATTATTATTTGTAATTTACAGTAATAAATAAAGTTTTGCATTACCATACAATGGGAAGGAAAAAACACTACTTCTGAAAAACGCAAGTTAATAAAAAATTGCAGAGAGAAGGAAAATCATATTCGCAGATTGAAAATATTATGGGATGCTCAGCTAAGATGGTAGCAAACGCTTTAAAGTGGCAGCCAGTGCCTGAAACACGCAGCCGTAAGCGCAAAAGAGGATAAGTTTTTAATCCAAACAGCAAAGATGGACCCGTTTGCTTCATCTACACAGCTTAAGCAGAGTGTAGGACTGGATGTGACTACTAGAACAATAAGAAGACGACTAACAGATCAAAACCTAAAAGCCAGAAGCCCAAGGAAAGTACCCTTATTAAGTAAGAAACAACGAAAAAGACGATTAGAGTTTGCGAAAAATCACCTTAAATGGCATTTGACTAAATGGCGCAACATATTATGGTCTGACGAATGCAAAATCGTTTTATTTGGCAATACAGGTCGCAGAATTTACGTTAGATGCCCTTTAGGTACTGCATTTCATCCTTAATATACCGTCAAAACTGTAAAGCATGGAGGGTCCAAAATTATGGTATGGGCAAGTTTTTCATATTATGGTGTAGGACCCGTATTTTGGATAAAAGACATAATGACTGCTAGTATCTATGTAGATATATTACGAGATATTATGCTGCCTTATGCAGAGGAGGAGATGCCACTTAAATGCGTTTTTATGCAGGATAATGACCCAAAACATACTAGTCGGCTATGCAAAAAAATTATGCAAGATGAGAAAATTAATGTCCCAGACTGGCCTGCACAAGGCCCCGGGTCTTAACCCCATAGAGAATTTATGGGTGATATTAAAGATCTGTAGCACGTGAGAAACCACAAATCAAGGCAACTATGGTCTGTAATTCAAGATTCCTGGAATAACATTCCTATTACCAGGTGTCAGAATTTGATTAATTATATGACACGTCGTGTGAAGCTGTAATTTCCAATAAAGGGTTTTCCATTAAGTACTAAGTCAGTTAAGATTAAAAAAGGAAAATTAATTAAGTTTATAGCATTCCGAATATTTTTATATTTTATTTATAGAAACACTGCTATGATTTTGTCCATCAAATTTCCACAATTTATTAAAAAAAAAATATATCCTTGCTACAATTTTGTTTCGTTTTTTGGGGTTTAACTCTACTTTATGTATGTCTTTAAGTCAATGTATTATATTTTAGTTTGGGTATGAATAAAGGATTTATATTTTATTTTCTCTAGCACTGCTATTATTTTGACCACAACTGTATGTGTATTAATTTTAAAATAAATTACTATCCAGGCAGGGCCCGCCCCAGAACTTGGAGATAAAGGGAAGAGGGGTATTGAATTAGGTTAAAAATTAAATAAAATTTTAAATACAAAATACACACAATTTAAAAACAATGCTTTTTATTTTAAAATAAAAAACATAAGCTACATGCAAATTAACAACTTAAAATTATTTATTAAACAATTTTTATTGAACATAAAAAAAACTGTCAAAACGCCATTGACTGAGGTCTTTCAGCCCTTAGTTTTTACAAATTACTTATTTTATTCTAAACTAACTATTAATAATTATGGCATACAAAACAAGGCTATCTACAAATTTTAGAGATAATATAAGAAAATTAGTAATGATTAAAGTTCATTTTTATAGTGTAGGAAAGTTTGAAATACAGTTTTTTCTGGATACTGTCTCCTCCTGGGCAGTGGCGTAGCCAGGTGGTGCCCCCCCCCCCCGCCCCTCTAGACCAGCGCCCCTGCGCCCAAACGAACCTACCGTATATAAAACAGGTATTATTTACAACATACTATGCTATGCTTTAAACATTTTTTACTTGCTGGTGAAATTTTTTAGAAGTCATATTTTAAAATAATAATTGTCCACCCTTTTTGTTAAAAATTTTTCTGTTCCAGGGTGTCAGCGGGGTTTATTCTCTTCAAAAGCACTAACACCACGGAAAAAGCGGCTGAGCGCGGCATCCGTTTGTGGCGGCATTTCTTTTTATTGTGTCGGTATTGGATATTTTCCCAGAATTGTTTACTTTATTTTTAATATTGCAAATCGGCAGATTTCAAACGTAAGTTATTTATTTCTGGTACTCATATTCTCCTCTTTGTTGTTATTTAGTCGTTTATTGTCTATGCAAGGGTAAACTTGTTAAGAGTAAAAATGGATAAAAAGAAAAAAAGTCAGGTGCTCAGTTCAGGAAGGAATATCGTGAAAAAAATGATGTTAGCGCAACACACAGCCAAAAATCACAAGTTTTTTTCAAAAAAACTGCTGGGTAAGAACATTTTTTTATATTGTCATTATTTTCCTTTCTGGCCTAAAGTTTCAAATATAGATTTGTTTGTTTATTGTTTTTTTAATAAAAATGTTTTAAGAAATACAGCGCCCCTTTAAACGTTGGCCCCCCCCGCCCTGAAAGGTTGACTACGCCACTGCTCCTGGGGTAGTTATCTGGAAAGTTTAAAATGAGGGGTCCCAGGATTCTAAAGTTGGCTGGTCGACTGGCAAATTTTTTGGTAAGTGTTTTTATTCTCTCTGAAATAGGTTCTATTCCTGTCCTTTGATACAAATATGCATTCGCCTGGATTATGTAGCGGATTATCTGAATGTCTAATCTTTGTAATTGTGCAAAGACTTGTTCGTTTCGCTACTTCTATTATTGTAGCAGCTGTCTTTCTACAGAAATTGAATATTATTTGACCATACTCAATAATTGGTCGACAAAGCATCTTGTATATATGGCAGGCAGTCTTGATAATTTAATTCCATGGTTTCTATGTGTCAGGGACCAAAAATGTTTACTTCTCGCAATAATTTTCTTTTTCATATTTGTCAAGTGGTGTTTGATATTAAGCTTATTGTCAAAACTGATGCCTAGGTATTTTATATGTGGCTGTGGATTTATTTGATGGTTCTCTATTTGTATAGATGGTGATGAATTTTATATTTTATGCTGAAATAGTATGAACTGTGTCTTTGTAGGATTAACTTCTAGCTTCCATCTTTGAAACCAAGCAATAATATATTTTAGTGTGATTTGTAGTGTTTGCACCACCTTTCCTATACTTTTATGATGTACCACAATTAAGTGTCAACAGCATATTGTAGCACATATGGCCTTTCTGGTAATGGGTTGAAAAGGCGCCGGTCACTCTCACAACACTTTGAGAACCCTCCAAAAAGTGCTTGATGATGAGTATTAAATAGGGTGGACATTCTAGTACATGAAGTTTAAAAAGAATACCTCTGTGCCATACACTATCAAACTATCATGTTTGCAGCATGAATATTTGAGGTTAAAATGGGGAGTGGGTGAATAGCAGAGTGATCGAATGTAAATCCAAATTGATAAGGGGGTATCTTGTGCCCAATTTCTTTTGTTACTCTGTGGCAAATATTCTTTTTAAAGTTCTTTCCTAATACAGGTAGAAGTGTAATGCCTCTATAATTTTCTGCTTTAGATTTATCGAGCTGCGGTTTAGGTTTAGGTCCACCCTTCCGAAAATACACTGTTGCTTAGACAGAACCCATACATTTCTTTGATTTTTGCATGGATTTCAGGCTTAAGCTGCAGTATAATGTTTCAAGTGATATTATCGATTCCTGGTGATGTGTTCTGGTCAGAGGAAAGAACTTTGTAATATTCGTCATCTTCAATCTGTATCATGTTGTGTTTGTGGGCCATATGAATAAATTGTTTAAACCATTCGTCTACCATCATCTCTTGCTCATCAGCATTATCGTCTAGAGTTCTTTTATATATGTTTTCAAAATATGTGCAAAAAACATTGGCTTTCGCCTGATCCTTATCGACTAACATGTTACCTTGTTATAGAGTTGGTACTGTTGATGTTGCTGCCTTCTATTTTGTCAGTTTCATAATTTTAGTCCAGTAATTTTTTCCTTTCATTTTATTTATACTGTTACAACTTTTAATCCACTTATCCTGTTTGTAAACACCAATGAGTGTAAGCACTTTTTTATTTAATTCATTAAATTGTCTTTTTAAACTCTATATTAACAACTTAAAAATAATTAACAAAAAACTTTTTGCCAACTTTCAACTTATTTAGTCAGGGCTCTAAAGTTTTCTGAACCATTTAAATTGTCTAAAAAATATATACCAAATGGATTATTGGCAGAAAATTATTAAATTATTGCCTTCATTTATTGTATTTAAATTAGCATACATATTCTTTCCGAACCTTTAGCATTACAAAAAAAAGTACATCTACATATAACAATAGTGGAAAATATTTTAACTTAACATATATGCTTCTGGACTAAAAAGTTTATTTAGCTTTTTGCATATTTTGCACAATTTGGCGTAACAAAGACAGCGCCGATTTTAAAGCTTATTATAATTCATAACAAAGAATTTAATGGTTCACAAAGAAAATGGTAAATGCCTAATGGGCAAAAAAGTAAATATTAAATTACTGGCTCCCAAAAAGCGGCTTTATTTATTCATTTACTTGTTACTTGTATTATATTTTATCAATATAAATGCCGCCCCAAATTTTACCGCTCCGGGCAAATGTTTATTCTTATTTTAGAGCATTTAATTAAAGAGAATAACATTTAGATTCAGCCATATAAAAATAAGTCCCTCAAATAGTACAAAAAAAAACTATTCCTCTAAAGGATACTTACTTACTTAGTAGATGTTGCTAAATTAAAACCAACAATATTTGTTCCAGTATTAATTTTAAAATCTGCAACCCAGTTACCAAATAACTTAAATGGTCCTATATTCTTTGGTATGTCAATGTATGCAAGTTTGGATGCCATAATTTCGTTTTTAGTTCCTTAAAAACCAAATTATTTCAGCTTTTATAAATAAATGTCGAAGACAGTAAAGAAAACGTGGGTATATTTAAAAAAATTGAATTAATTTAAATCCTTGTTTACTTTGCGATTTATAAAGAGGTTAGGGCTACATACTCTTCCTTTATTTTGCTCAGAATTTGCTTTTGCTAGATCGGGGGCTATTAAAATCATCCCGGTATGGCTTTACTGCCCGGCAATTGCCACTCGCCAGCTTAGTATAATCCGCTCCAGAGCTTATCAAAAGGCCAAGCAACCCTTCCAGATTTCGAAACTGTGATAGAGAAAGAAAAATCGGACTTTCTCTCTAGCTACAACGTGCTGATTGGTCAGTGGAAGCGTTATATATCTCGCTCCGCATGCTGTTGGGTCGATCTCTCTCCGTCAATTAATTAGGATGTTGGAGCAAGAAAGGTTATAGTCCGATTTTTCTTTCTCTCTCATACGTTTGTTCGTACTGGCGACTGGCAGAGCTGCCGCTGGCAGGTATATGTTCGAAGGTCAAACCATGTATTTTCTAGCGAAATACATGAGGTCTGTTTATTATTTAAAAATAATGTACACTATTTTACACTTTTTTTACGTTAGCGCTCTTATTTTAAGTGTAATTTAGGACTAGGTGGGAACAAAAAGTGTAAAATATTTCTGAATAACAGACCTAGCGTGTGACTAATCCCTTTAGAATGAAGCCAAAAAAAATTTAAAAAAAGAGGCAAAGTTGTAATTTTATTAGGTTAGGAAAAAAGGGTCTCTAAAAATCTTCCTAATTGTTTATTTTTAAAAATAGGTGTAAAGTACAAAAGAAAAACGTAGTAATTTGGTAAATTACCTTAAGCTGGGATAGTATTTAAATTTCAGGAAATTGATCCATTGTTTTTATAAATCTTATGGGAATTATTGAAGATGAGCTTTCTGAAGTCAAGAAATTATGTGAACATGTTGTACCAGGCACAAAACTCGTCTCTTGTGTTCGGACAATGGTTCGAGCAGAAATAAAAAGGACTGATTTTAAAACAGTTATAGTTTGCACACAATTTCCCGAGGAGTACCCAAAGGTACCTTTACTTATTGAGCTCAAAAGCAAAACATTATCAGACAAGTTGCTTCTTGGATTAACTAATGTGTGCGAACAGGAACTTAAAAAAATTTTAGGTAATTTTAAGCAACTTATGAGGTTGATAAATTAGCCCAAAAAGGTTTAGGAGCATCGTTGAACTTTAATGTCTTTTTTAAACAGTAATATTTAGAAAATTTTTCTTTCACCTATTTGTTAGACCATAATGAGACACATAGGGTCTGAAAAAAATGATTTTTTACTCACATTATCACAAAATAATACAATTTCTTTATTTTCCATATAAAATATACTAAAGTCATGGCTGACCTAATATAAAAATAAGTGAGATAGGTATTTATGTGAAAGAGATAATACGATGCTATTCGTTTGTCGTTTCTCTGCTTGAATAAGCAATGTTGCCAGATGTTTTTATTGGAGGTTGTTTTTTTTCTGTTTAAAAGAAATAAAGTTTTTTTTATAGAAAAAACTAACTAGAACTAACAAACAACAACTTCCAAACTATAACTTAATTCTAGTTAGGTTTTCCTCATTAAATTGTAACTTTCTTTATTATAAATGCGCCGTCTACCAAAATGAAAAAAAGTTTATCTTAATTTTTCGATTTTTTATAGTTAAAAATAGGGTGGACCCCACGTCCAAAGAATTACTGTATTTAAATTTTTTTTTTGTATCTTGTGTATTATTATTTAATCCGTAATGCTTTAAAGCTATAGCATCACAAAATCTGGCCTTTTACTTAACTCAAAAACAAAGTGCTTTTTTGAAATTTAATTACATTTTTCTCTGCAGAAATGCATTTTTTCAGATTTTTTTATTTTTTAAACTTACTAAAAAAATGTGCTCTTTTTATCTGTTATTTTTATTTTTTTCAAATTGATACTTAGATGCGACAACAATGGTTTAGGTATAATAGCATTAATTTTAAAGCCTTTTGAATTATTGTAAAGTAATTAGCAGAGCACCTGTCTTCCATTCAGTCATAGAGCATCTATAATTTTCAAATGTGGACACAAAAGTGCCACTATGGGGTGTTGAAAGATCTTGTGACCACCTCAAACAATTTTAAGGTTGATTGCTAGTTTTTTGTTTATACTTGTTCTCCACTCAGTCTAGACATTCAAAATTACATAAATTTACATCAAGCTAAAAGTGCGTAAAATTTTAATTAAAAATATCATTTCAAAATTTTCCATTGTTTCAGTACATGAAAAAAAAATGGCTTGAGGTCAAAGGTCAAAAAAATGGCTTTTTCGCGATGTTCTTGAAAATGGTAAATTTATCGTAAAATTATCTTAAACAAAAATTGTGGATCATAAAATGATTTTTTTTCCTAAAAGCCACCATTCCTGAGATATAACGATTCAAAAAGTTGTAAGCGTCATTGTATGCATAACTAGGTCATGTGTATACCTACATCTCTGTAGCTGTAATATAAGTAAAAATATTTTTCTATCGCTGATTGAACTTACATTTAAAATATAAAATATACATAAGTATAACTATGAGAATATCAGGTAAAATGAAACCCAGTCTCTTAATTTATACGCTAGTGTTACCTCGAGACAACATCTGTCTCTGTTCAATTGTGTGCGTTGCTAGAGCTGCTCATCAACATCTTTTTCGGGTATATTACCAAGTTTAATTATTGTGGCTTGGTTATCAGCTAGACCCAAAAGATTGGGGTTGGAAGTTGGTAGATAATACTTTAGAACTAATTTAGACTTTACTCCCACCTGCGCCAGAAAAACTGCTAAACACAATTTTTTGCAACTGTAAAAAGGGATGCAGTGCTAAACGTAGTTGCAAAAAAGTTGGACTGTTTTGTTCTCTGGCATGTACGAATTGTCAAGGCTGGTCGTGTTCTAATGTTGAATCACCAACAGCAGGATTCATTTGATACTGACAAACAGACATGCGATACATCGTTATTGACGCAATTCACTTACACTCAAGATGAAGAAGAAGAAGGAGATCAAAAAGAAGAAGAAGAAGATCAGGAAAAACAACAAGAAGAAGTAATTGAAGATTACGAATCGGACATATAAATTTTTTCACGGTTTTTTAATTCCCATCGCATTTATCAATTTCAACCCTTGAGAATATCTATTTTTATGCAATAGTTTCCAATTAAACAGAATCACAACAGACCTGTGGAATAGGCCTACTGGAGTAACTACGGTAAAAAAAACGCGCTAAGTACACTGCCTCAGAGGTGGAGTGGAAACATGTGCATACAATGACACTTACAACTTTTTCAATCGTTATATCTCAGGAACGGTGGCTTTTAGGAAAGAAAATATTGATACCTTTTTTATGGAATATTTTATGATTTACCTTTTGTCTGAAGTAATTTTACAATTAAACTTACCGTTATAAAGAAAATCGCGAAAAACCCATTTTTTTACCTTACCTGAGGTCAGGTCAATTTTTTTCATGTACCGGAACGATAGGGAATTTTGAAATGTTATTTTTAATTATGTTTTGAACAATTTTACTCACTTTCAGCTTAATGTAAATTTATGTACCTTCACTCTTACTTTTTGGTCTAATTTGACCGGACTATTGCTTAAAATTTTTTATTGTAATTTGATAGTACATAATACTGGGGGATTAAAGAATTTATACATTATATATTATGATATAAATGAAAAAAGCCTATTAAAATTAAAAACATTCTGTTCCTGCTCTGTCCAGTGTTTATCTTTTAAACATAATAGTGAGGGGTCTCTCACTCATCATTTTTTGTATACATATTGCGCAGTTTTTAAAAAATTACTGCAAAGCATTGCGAGACACTGCGACACATTCTAAGGCTCTTTAACATTGAAGCATTGTTAAACACTGCAAGACACTGTGAGACACTCTGCAGAGCCTTAAATAAAGTTTGTATACATATTGCAGACCTTGAGAGACCCCTAGTTTAACAGTCTTATATTTGGTAGGTAGTATGTTTTTTAATAGATCAACAATTCTTTGTGGTCATTTAAAGATTAAGTTAGCATGTTAAAGTATTATAATTGTGTAAGTATTAATGGGTTGCTTTACAAAATAAAAAAGCTTAAATGCCCTAATTACCTTATATATCTTTTAAAAAAAATTACCCCTCAATCCACCAACTGAGAACTCATGTAAACTTCACTATTGTCATTTCTTTACAATATCCTTTGTTATAATTTATACAGTCATATATTCTTTATTTTGCGGTTGATACCTCCATTATCGTCCACTATAAAACAGAAGAAATATAGGTAATATAAAAGATATGTGTAATGCCACAAGTCAATGGATGCAAAAGTGGTATATTAAGCCAAATCCACAAAAATCTAAGTTAATTATATTTAATCACAAAATGTCTAATACCCCTCACACTGTCACAATGTTTAATTGTGTCTTGCACCCCACTGATTCATGCAGATATTTGGGAATACTTTTGGATAAAATAATGAACTTTAAATTACACACATAAGATGTAAGAAATTATAAAATTAATGCTTTAGCAGTTGTTTGACCGGAAACGCTGTTACAATGCGCCAAAGGCCCTTGATAATTTTGTCTAACTTTTTAAGAAGCTCCAACAAGGTGAAATTATTGCAGGGTAATACTCCATCAAACTTAAATAATTAAACTCTATTTTTTTAATGTTATAAAGTTTAAATTTATTTCAAAGCATTATAATGTTACCTAAAGGTAAGCACAGCAAGACTACTTTATGTTTTTCTACTACCTTCTTATTTTTAATTTTAGGCAAGCCACAAGTACTGCATCTTGTAAAATTTATCCGTAAATTTATTGATGAAAATAACCTCATTTGTTGTTATGATGAAATAAATTCTCTAAAAAAGAGTCTGTCTCCACAAGATGAGATAAAATTAAAGCAGAAAAGTTCTGTGTTGGTGTTAAAGGTTTATAATGGAGAGTATTACTTGAAAAGTAAAATTCTGGTACCTGATGACTATCCTTTATCTTCAATAATGTAAGTATTTTTTTACTTAAAATTAATATATTTTTTATATATTAATACTTTGGCTATAAACATTTTTTAGAAATAGATAATTTGATAATCAAAAATGGCCAATTATTGTGGTGAACAGATTGCTCTGTGTTTTTTTGAAGAAATTTTTTGTTTTGTTTATCTGTTTTTTATTTTTAAATAACTAACTATAAGTGACATTAGTGATGATGTTGAATGCCACAAATTAATGAAGTTTTATTTGTTAACAAAAATCACAATAAAAGTAATACTATAGGAGTTGTATGTTTAAGCCACCAGAGACAGAGCAGGTGGGGAACATAGATGCTTCTGATTTGACCGGGGTGAAATTAGCAGCCATTTTACGCAGCCAAAACGTGAAGTTAGCAGCTTTTTTTAAGCAGCCAATGTGAAGTTAGCAGCTAAATTTGACAGCCCTTTATTATGATTTCCGCCTGTTTGTTGCTTAGTACTCTTAAAAAATTGTTTCACAACAAAAATTGGTACTAAGGTACTTCATTGCATACTTAATCACCATGCAAAATAAATTTCACTTGCGACCCGCCTGACTATAGAAAATCACCCCTTAAAATTACAGTCATTTTTTAAATTTGAAAATTTTTTTAAATATTATAAAGTACCCTTAAAAAAGTTGTTCCACAACAAAAATTGGTATAAAGGTACCTTATTGCATACCTAATCACCATGCAAAAGGAATTT
This sequence comes from Listronotus oregonensis, assembly GCA_019359885.1. Lineage (NCBI taxonomy): Eukaryota > Metazoa > Arthropoda > Insecta > Coleoptera > Curculionidae > Listronotus > Listronotus oregonensis. The sequence goes on along the minus strand of JAHBCN010010319.1, from coordinate 10,544 downwards.
TACTTGCGACCAGTCTGACTTTAGAAAATCACTCTCTAAAGTTGCAGTCATTTTTTATATAAATTTAAAAAAAAAAAATTGTAAAGTACCCTTAAAAAAGTTGTTTCACAACAAAAATTGGTATGAAGTTACCTTATTGTATACCTAATCACCATGCAAAAGGAATTTCACTTGCGACCCGTCTGACTAGAAAATCACCCCCTAAAGTTACAGTCCTTTTTTATGTAGGGAAAATTTTTAAAGTACCCTTAAAAAAGTTGTTCCACAAAAAAAATTGGTATGAAGGTACCTCATTGTATACCTAATCACCATGCAAAAGAAATTTCACTTGCGACCGGTCTGACTATAGAAAATCACTCCTTAAAAATACAGTCATTTTTTATAAAGGGAAAATTTTTTTAAAAATATTAAGTACCCTTAAAAAAGTTGTTCCACAACAAAAATTGATATAAAGGTAGCTTATTGCATACCTAATCACCATGCAAAAGGAATTTCACTTGCGACCAGTCTGACTATAGAAAATCACCCCCTAAAGTTATAGTCCTTTTTTATATATGGAAAAATTTTAAAAAATTATAAAGTACCCTTAAAAATGTTGTTCCACAACAAAAATTGGTATAAAGGTACCTTATTGCATACCTAATCACCATGCAAAAGGAATTTTACTTGCAACCAGTCTGACTTTAGAAAATCACTCTCTAAAGCTGCAGTCATTTTTTATATAATTTTTTTTTTTTTAAATTGTAAAGTACCCTTAAAAAAGTTGTTTCACAACAAAAATTGGTATGAAGGTACCCTATTGTATACCTAATCACCATGCAAAAGGAATTTCACTTGCGACCCGTCTGACTAGAAAATCACCCCCTAAAATTACAGTCCTTTTTTATGTAGGGAAAATTTTTAAAGTACCCTTAAAAAAGTTGTTCACAAAAAAAATTGGTATGAAGGTACCTCATTGTATACCTAATCACCATGCAAAAGAAATTTCACTTGCGACCGGTCTGACTATAGAAAATCACTCCTTAAAAATACAGTCATTTTTTATAAAGGGAAAATTTTTAAAAAAATATTAAGTACCCTTAACAAAGTTGTTCCACAACAAAAATTGATATAAAGGTAGCTTATTGCATACCTAATCACCATGCAAAAGGAATTTCACTTGCGACCAGTCTGACTATAGAAAATCACCCCCTAAATTTACAGTCCTTTTTTATATATGGAAAAATTTTAAAAAATTATAAAGTACCCTTAAAAATGTTGTTCCACAACAAAAATTGGTATAAAGGTACCTTATTGCATACCTAATCACCATGCTAAAGGAATTTTACTTGCAACCAGTCTGACTTTAGAAAATCACTCTCTAAAGCTGCAGTCATTTTTTATATAAATTTTTTTTTTTAAATTGTAAAGTACCCTTAAAAAAGTTGTTTCACAACAAAAATTGGTATGAAGGTACCTCATTGTATACCTAATCACCATGCAAAAGGAATTTCACTTGCGACCCGTCTGACTATAGAAAATCACCCCCTAAAATTACAGTCCTTTTTTATGTAGGGAAAATTTTTAAAGTACCCTTAAAAAAGTTGTTCACAAAAAAAATTGGTATGAAGGTACCTCATTGTATACCTAATCACCATGCAAAAGAAATTTCACTTGCGACCGGTCTGACTATAGAAAATCACTCCTTAAAAATACAGTCATTTTTTATAAAGGGAAAATTTTTAAAAAAATATTAAGTACCCTTAACAAAGTTGTTCCACAACAAAAATTGATATAAAGGTAGCTTATTGCATACCTAATCACCATGCAAAAGGAATTTCACTTGCGACCAGTCTGACTATAGAAAATCACCCCCTAAATTTACAGTCCTTTTTTATATATGGAAAAATTTTAAAAAATTATAAAGTACCCTTAAAAATGTTGTTCCACAACAAAAATTTATAGGAAGGTACCTTATTGCATACCTAATCCCCATGCAAAAAGAATTTCACTTGCGACCAGTCTGACAATAGAAGATCACCCCCTTAAGTTATAGTAATTTTTTAAATAGAGAAATTTTTTAAAAAAATATAAAGTACGCTTAAAAAAGTTGTTTCACAACAAAAATTGGTATGAAGGTATCTTATTGCATACCTAATCACCATGCAAAAGAAATTTCACTTGCGACCATAAAAAATCACCCCCTAAAGCTACAGTCATTTTTTATAAAGGGAAAATTAAAAAAAACTCATAAAGTATCCTTAAAAAAGCTGTTACACAACAAAAATTGGTATGAAGGTACCTCATTGCAGAGTTAATCCCATGCAAAATAAATTTTTCTTGCGACCCGTCTGATTATAGAAAATCAATAATTTTCTCCTATATAAGTAATGGCTGCAACTTTAGGGGGTAATTTTCTATAGTCAGACGGGTCGCAAGTAAAATTTCTTTTGCGTGGGGATTAAGTCTGTAATGAGGTACCTTCATACCAATTTTTGTTTTGAAACAACTTTTTTAAGGGACTTTATAATTATTTTAAAATTTTCTCCCATATACTTATACAGTAAAGCGCACCGTACTGCGAACATAGGAGGCTCCTGGACGATTTTGGATGAACCGAATTCTAAAATACCAATAATAATTTCGTGGCTTGCATTTCAATTTCCGTCTCGTTTCCTTAGTTGGCTTATTTTTGGTTGGGACTGGTGGGGAATGCGGTGATAAATTCGGAAGAATTATCTGCCCAGTTTAGTTGTGTACTACGTTTTTATTTTCAGTTAGAGGATGCAGTGTTTGTAGGCAGGTACCAAGAGCCTAGCTATCGTCAACCGACTTCGATCTGATTTTTTTATAAGCCATAAATTTAAAATTAGTTGCTTACGAGACCGCAACGTTTGCTGCGGTCTTAAAAACCAAACAGTTTTTCCTAATAAAATAAAATAATTTTTTCTAATAAATAATGAAACGTAGAAGATATTCTTAAGAAAATAATTTAATGTGCATTCATAAAATATACAAAAAACTCTTTCAAGTTATCAAAGATGCTCAAATAAACCACCTTCTTGAGCCACAAAATTACCAAGATTGTCATAAAAACGCCTTCTGACATTTGCTAGAATGTTAAGGGTAATAATCCTACAAGAATTCTCAATTTGTAATTGTAATTTTTGTAGATTATTAGCCCTATTCTCCTGGAAACCATAAATTTCTGATTTTACGTGACCTCAGAGAAAAAAATCGTTGGGTGAGACCATGAAGTGGAAATGTCGATTTATCAGTAAAAACAATGTTTCTTATAAAACTTGCATTGTTATTTTTCATTTCCATTACAGTTTTAAAAAATTGCATTTGTCTAAAATGATCATTAGGGTTAATTTCGTGGGTTTTTCTTACTTTGTAGGAGCGGTATAAATTTTTTTCAGCACTCTTCCCACTGATCTTTTGCACAAATAAACCTGTTCTGCAATTGTATTAATGAAAACTGTAGGATTTTTAATAACACTTGTCACTACCATAATTTTTTTCATTTCCTGGTTTTTTTTTTTCTGAGGCACTATCATGTTTATGTTTTCTTGGAGTTAAACAACCAAATGTCAGAAAGTTTTTAATGACTCTGTAAATAGTGGAAATCGTGGGAGTCGGCCTAGTTATAAATAAATTAATAAATAATTCCCCTAACAGGATTTCCACGGTGATACCATTCAGTAATTTTAATTTTCTCTTTCAGTTCGTAAACATCCATTACTAATAATTATTATTTTATTAAAAAAACTTTTTGGTCGCAAATATTCGACACAGTATAACTATTGCTGTCAAGCGTTCGATACTAAAGAATTATTTCAGAAATAAACGTATTGAATTGTTTGCTGGAAGATTATTGATCGATAAGCAATGCGTGCGGCGTTTTTAGGTACATCCAAAATCGTCCAAGATTGTCCTATGTTCGCAGTACTCTGCGCTTTACTGTATAAGTAATGACTGCAACTTTAGAGGGTAATTTTTTTATAGTCAGACATGTCGCAAGTGAAATTCCTTTTGCATGGTGATTAAGAATGCAATAAGGTACCTTCGTACCAATTTTTGTTGTGGAATATTTTTTTAGGGTACTAAGAAATAAACAGGCGGAAATTATAATAGGCTGTCAAATTTAGCTGCTAACTTCACATTTTCGGCTGCGTAAAAAAAGCTGCTAACTTCACTTTTGGCTGCGTTAAATGGCTGCCAATTTCACTCCGGTTCTGATTTGGACGGGATTCACAGTGTTCACAAAGGCAGTTTTGTAAATTTAGAAAGCAATAACAATACTTTTTAATGTAGAAAAAATAATCTTTTGTATCTGAATTGAGGCTCTTGTTGAATATATAGTCTCTAAGAAGTAAAAGCGATGAGCTATCTGTATTTCTTGAACAGTGCGATTTTCTCAGCATAGTTTTAACTACAAAGCTTTGGCTAAATGTAAATAAATCTTGTCATATTCTCAATTATATTGCTGTTGCACTGTCTGTTCACTTGTTCACCCAAACGATGGGATGAACTGCTTGAAAGACAAAAAATATTGTCTTTTAACCATGGTAGATACATTTGTTTGTACATAACCAGCTTGCATTTTGCATTGTGACGACTTTTTTAAATATTAAATTCATAATGTTTTTTCTTCTGTTTTAGTATAGAAGAAGTAGACACAAACTTTACACCTACTTTCTATAGGCACATGGTGGCACAAGCAAAAGAAATTGCAAGAAGATGTGTAGAACCACCGTTGAAAAAATTGCCCAATAAACCGCCCTTTGTTCCTGGTCCGTCCCTGGAAAAAGCGGCACAGTTTTTTATTGATTGCGTTAAAAGGCTCTCATCTGAAGACTGTCAGTTTTGTAAGAAGATTTGTTTTCCAAAAGATCCCAAGGTAAAAAATATGATATGATATCTTTAACCTTAAGAACACAGACTGTTTTCATTCAAATCTTGCCATTAACCATTTACTACAATTGTTTATCCTATATGGATATTTGGTTTTCACTGGCAATATCGCACTAAAGGATGCTCTCTACAAACGTACTGATGACATAACTACTAAACTAAATCAAAACGTCGTACAGTAACGGCCATTAAATCTTTGGCAATTCTTTTTCCCTTTCGTAAAATAGACTTATGCCACCTTCTACTGAATATAACCTATTGAAAAACCTAATAAAGAAACAGGTGTCCGTTGTCAGTGTCTAAAAATATTTTTTTAAATGAAAAAACTTAACTTTGGATCAAAAAGTATTAATTATTCATTACATGAGCAGAGCTTAACATCCCAAAGAGTACTATTCATTTTGTTAAAAAAAATGGCAGGAAACACACTCCTTTGAGAGAAGAGCTGGAAGTGGTCGCCCCAAACTATCAAATCAAGAACAAGACAATAATTTAGTTAATGTTTTGAGAAACCAACCATTTAAATATGTAGTTACAGCAAAAACGGAAAGCAATTTCCCAGCGTCGCGTCGGTTAGAACGGCACGGCGAATAAGGCAAATATCCGAATTGCGCTGCCACCCGGCAGCCTTAAAACCGTTTTTAACAAATGCACATAAAGAACAACGCATTGGATTTGCTCACCGATTTTTTTGGAAAAATATAATATTCATTGATGAAAAAGTGTTTCAGTCTTGCTACAATGGGATACAGGCCTTAAGGAACACGATTTGATTAGAAATATACCCAAAAGGACCGAAGTAGTGGGCGATTTTTGGTAACTGTATGGGGGTGGCTGAGTGTATAAAGGACTTGGTTTATGTTATTTTATCGAAGGAAGGTTCAATGTGATCTACTACAGAATATCATGCTTCCTTCTGCACTGGATCAATTTCCGGATAGAAATTTTATCTTTCAGCAAGATAAATGTCCCGTTCATACGGCCCGGCAAGTCGATGAATGGATGGAAGAGCAGCGTATCAGGGTTTTACCATGGTCCGCACGTAGTCCGGATTTAAATGTTATGGAAAATATTTGGAGCTTATTAGTTAAAAAAATAAATAGGGAAAATGAGTTTAGGCCGCAAAATCTAAACGAACTTAAGGATAAAATTTTAGAGGCGTGGAATGAATTACGAGGAAATCCGGACTACGCCCGGGCTTTGGTCCATTTAATGCCTGGAAGGCTAAACTCTGTCTTGGAGAAAAACGGGGTAGCAATAAAATATTAAATTTGTTTGGAAGGATATTTAAATTTGTTTGGATTTATTTAATTGTTAATTAATTTATTAATTTCTTAGTTTTTATAAAATATAAATATTTTCTTTTACCTTTTGCTTTATTTATAGTAATTAAAAGTAAAAAGAAGGTAAAAAGAGCGATTTACAAAATTTGACAAATTTTTTGCCCAAGATTTAATGGCCGTCACTGTACATTGGACAATTACCAATGTTGCCAAATATAACCTGAAGGAAAATTGGCGACGAACTTATTCACTGGCTTATTATATTTGGATCGCTTTAACAACACGAATTTTAAACTATAAATGTATTCTTTAAAAAAAAATTACTTCGTTTACATAAACAACTGGTTAGTTAGGTTAGTTTATATATATATATACAGGGTGTAAAAAGTATGATGCTCATGATTTTAATGGGCGATAGAGGAGCTCAAAATAAGTCGAAAAAGCCAAGAACATATGAGTCAAAAGTTAATTGTTTTCGAAATATGCCCTTTCAAGTTTAAAACATGGCAACACCGCGTCTGTTTCGTCGAAGCGGCGATTCACTTCGAACGTTGTTGTGAGTTTTTTCACTGTTTACACTTTTTTTAAGGAGATGTTCATTCATTTACATACAAATAATAAAAATTACTTCCTGCACCTTATTTTAATATTAAATTTAAGTAAAAACAATCAATAATTGTTTGGTTTTTATTTGTAATTAAAAAATAATTGTACTCACCATAAGAATAAGCTTAATATCCATTTTAAGAACACAACTAATTATGCTTTAAAACAACACTTTTTGTTTTGCTTAAAGAATAAGATTTCTCGGTCGCACACATTCCGTTTTCATCAGTCTTTAGTAGGTACACTTGCAATACGTTTGTCTTGAATTTAAAACATACCGGCATATTTTTCCCGATTCAAAAACAAACAAAAATATCGTGGCCGGATCGAGCAGCTTCTTTGTACGACTGACTTCGCACAAAGGTATCGCTCTGTTGCCAATTGTTTTTTTAATTTTTAACTGGGAGAACAATTGTTAAAAAATCATTAATTTTTTTTATTTGTAGACTAAAACATTTAAAATTAAGTTTATTTTATTATCAAATGAATCTACTGATAAGCGATTAAGACAAAAGTTTCCAGTTGTTACGGTTTACAGAAATAACTGCTTTCAAAGTGTATGACTTTAACATCGTTTAGAAAAAATCTGTCAAGTTTTTGACATATATGTCATATAAACTTTCGACTTATTTTGAGCTACCATGTCGCCCATTAAAATGATGAGCATCATACTTTTTACACCCTGTATATATATATATATATATATATATATATATATATATATATATATATATATATATATATATATATATATATATATATATATATATATATATATATATATATATATATTTAAGCAGTTTTTAATTATTTTGACTTACACTGTATATCCTTTAATTGTTAAAAAAAAATAACTGCTGGTAATATAGTCAGGGATCATTCACCAATTTTATAAAGAATACGTTTTTCTGACAAATAATAAATAAAAAAAAATCCATTTACTATTATATCACTCCGAAAATTCTGGGTCTTATATATTGTTCCGTGACACCCCGTATAAAACCACAGATCCTGGTTTTACACCTTTTTATTGGAAATCAGGTTCACAAACATTTCTATGGTAACAACAATTCAACGTAACGTAATTATGATAACTGTTTAACCCTTAACTGTCTGACTACTTCTGCTCGTTTTGAAAGTCAGAAATGTACTGGCCCGTGCGGACTTCCTTTGCGCTTTTTATAGTAATGTGGAAAAGAATGGAAAGATCTAAAAATAGCTAAAAGAATTCTTTACTACAGGATGCAAGAAAAGTGTAAAATTGGTGTCTAATTCGCAATGGCCGCCGAAAAAGGAACAAACTAAGGTAATTTATTTCAAATAATTTAATAACTAAAATAAAATAATTCGGTAATTGTCTCGAAAGTCGAAAGTGCCTCCTCTCCGATTTTGACCAAATTTGGTATAGGGAGGTTTTTCGGGGCGCTGATTACGAATTTGAAAAAATATTTTTTCGGCAACGTTTCGTTTTCGAGATATTCAGCATCAAAGTAACCTCATTTTTACTTATTCCCCCTTCTTTTATTATACAGTTCTTGATTTTTACACTAAAGTGGCACACAATTTTTTATAAACACCTTTTTTCCATTAAATACCGAACTTTCAAGTTCAAAGGGCCCTATTTGTTTATAATATCCCTAGTGGTAGTTGCGGCCACGTTGAGGCGTGTGAAAGTAAAGGTTGGCAATTAACTGGAAAAAAGGTGTAAAATAAATATAAAAACAAGTTTTTAAGAGGTGTTTGTGAAATATTGTGTGTCAATTTAGTGTAAAAATCAATGATTACGTGCAAAAAGGAGCAATAGTGTAAATAAGGTTAGTTTGATTTTCAACTTTGATGATGAATATCTCGAAAACGAAACGTTGCCGAAAAAATATTTTTCAAATATTGAATTGAGGTGTCCGTTACTTTGTGATAGTTCATTTTTAACTAGTAAATGAGAACACAGATTTTACTTTGTTTACTATCACTATATTAATTAATTTATAAAACAGTGACTGCAGTTTCGTAGTACTACTACATTATCAAACTGAAAGCTTTCAGTTTGATAATGTATAGTACTACGAACTGCATACGTTTTTAAATTAATTAATATAGTGATAGTAAACAAAGTAAAATCTGTGTTCTCATTTACTAGTTAAATATTTTTCAGATTTCCGCCCCATAAAACCCCTGTATACAAAATTTGGTCAATATCGGAGAGGAGGCAACTTTCGAGAGAATTACCAATAATTCTTTCTATATTTCTAATAACTAAACAAATATTTTTAAAGTCCATAACAGTATGTTGTGTGGGGTCGTATAAGGAATATATCATAAAAAATGGTGATTGTCCTCTGAGTATAAGGTTAACTTTTTAATTATAAAAATAATTCTACCACTCTTTACTATACTTTCTGTAGAACAAAATTTAAAAAAAAAATCGTAGATGGTTTTGAGTACCTCTATAACATCACTAAAATCTTGGACTTCCATTGTCTTTATTTGTTAATTGTTACACAACGTTTCGGTTAGTGATGTATCTCCAACCGTTTTCAAGTGATAACCTCTATAACATATTTCAACCCCATGCGATTCGCAATAGTGGTTTCGGAGGAACAATTTTTTTACGAAAATTAAAAAATAAAATCTCAATAAATATCAATGTTTGAACACTGAAATTTGGCAAGTTTTAATGTCACTCAAACTCAGCAAACTTTAGGGTGAAAATCATCCAAATCGGGACAAAGGCTGATTTCCCATTCTTACCCGGCTACCGACTTTAAACGGTTTATCGTTTATTTATCACTAGAAAAAAAAATATTTCCTATCTTTAGCTGTAAAATTGCAAACTTAAAAATGTTTCTTAATTGCTTTTTGATAATTTATAAGTTATCAACTCTTTTTCCAATAAGACAAATATCAAAATGTTTTCATTTTTGCAGCTTCTCGAAAAAGATGAAAACTCACCGAATCACATAGAACGAGTTTTTTGCGGTCACCTATTTCATCAAGGCTGTCTTCTAACTTACTTAAAACAGCCTCCTTTCGGAAACAAGAAATGTTCGAAATGTGGAGAGAAAATCGGCCATTTTAAATGGTCACTCAGCGACAAGATGGCAGAAACAAGATGGGCGCATGAACAAGCTAGAGAAAGAGAATTACAGGAAGTTACTGAATTCTTTAATTAAATGCGTTTTTTTATGACTAAAGTTTTAATTATCCCGAGTGTCCAAAATTGTATTTATTACCGATATCTTCGAAAAGGTAATGGAACGTTCTAATGTTGTAAATTGTGTTAAAGAAAAAGGGGAAACGGACCCAAACTAACAATTTGATTGTCTAAAATTTGGCTATTTTTAATTCGGTCCCGGCTTTACATTTTAAAATAGAAAAATACTCCTCTGAAACTTCGTCAGTGGATTCATTTTGGCGTAACCTATAACTTTTTTATTTTCGAAAATTCTGAGAATTGAGGCGTTTTTAATGTGACATGCGGCAAACATATCAGTTTACTGATGTATAGGAAATTTACAAATAACCTTTTTCATTTTCCTCGAATTATAAGATTTTATATACAATCATCGGAAAATATATTGACCTTCAAGAATATTGAGGAATTTAGCGAGACCTACACCGTCAACATGTCAAATTCATGATTTTAGGTTATTTATTAATAACTGGCTGATTTCTCCATAATTGCAAGATAAATAATAGTATAATGTTATGGTTGTACTGGCCTACAAAAATCAAGGATCTTTTGCCCCAACATACCCGTAA
>JAHBCN010010318.1:0-32129 GCA_019359885.1 Listronotus oregonensis | reverse complement strand
CGCGGGGGGGTTTATCCCCCTCATTTTAAAACCCTACCTACCTACCTACCTATTGGAAAATTCGAAAATGTAAAATTTGGATATACAGAGTTTCAAAAAAAGGTAACTCTTGTAATACTAAGAAAGTTGAAAAATTAATTTTTCTTAGAAACCTTACGTGATAGACGTAAGATTTTAAATATTTTTTTACCTGGGTACTTAATATCTACCTAAATAACTACTTTTTTTTTAGAGGAAAACCATCACCGTCTGTGTTTTTTTTGTTTTTTATTTTCTTTTGGACTTACTGCCCTTAAATCTAATTGGAATGTTGCCAAACGCCAAAGAACACTGGTTTTATCCTCTTAACCAAAACACACTGAAATATCACAATATAATTATTAAAAAAAAAATTATTAAGTTTTGCAGTTAAAATATTAAAAGTAATTAGTGTGAGCAAAAAAATATATCTACCTAAATTATGGTTTTGGATCTAAGGACACCTTACCATGAATAATATGAAAAGTTTAAGTGATGTTTTATTTTAAAAGGTTCCCTGTATAATATGTATCATGTTAGCGTAATAATTAAAAGATATTGGGTTATTATTTACAAAAGAACTACTACTTAAAATTGCTAAACTATACAAAATATTGATTATTGAATTTAACTGCATAGTACTGCGTAAATTAGAATTATGCATATTATAAATTTTAAGTTAATTTACAATTCTGTGCTTCAATTCAAATTCGGGCGTATAGCGTTGGCATACAGAATCATATGAAATGAGAATCACAAATCAAATTTTAACGTCACACAGCTCGGGGTCTCTTCCACAATCAAAGCTTGATGTATTTAATGAAGTGCACCGCTTTAATACCCAAAGTTATAAAGTTTTTATGATTTTTAACCTAAAATACCGCTTTAGTGACTTGTAAATTGTTTACTTTATTTTTTTTTTAATTTTGATATAGCCTTGTATACCTACTTATATTTTTAACAAAAAAAAACCCCCCCAAAATTCGGGGTTTTTTTTTTTTTTGTTACTGCAACGATATTTAACAAAACTCTAAAATTTCATAAATTTTTTTTTTAAGAAGGCAAATATTTTAGCAATAATAATGTTTATTTAAAATAGTCTTATTTAACATTTTTTTTTTAATTCTTATAAAAATAAAGAACAATTATTTAGTTCTATAGTTTCATATCGAAACGAAAATTTTATTTATTATATGGGACTTATATAAGGACATTATTATTACAAAAATATTTGCCCTATTAAGAAGATTATTTAAGACATTTTAGAGTTTTGTTAAATATTGTTGCAACGCCTGAAGTTGGCGGTTAGCTAAAAAAATATATATTCAGTTAAATTTTACAAATACGCGTTTATTTGGTGTTAGCTCCTTTAAAACAAAAAATATTACACCAAAATAATAAAGATATGTACAATTTTCCCAAAAAAATATATTAATTTGAATATGACTTTTGATTTTATACAACTTTTTATTTCCTTTTTATGTTTTTTTTAATAAACTCTACTTTAAAATTTTTAATTTTTTTATTTTACCCTTATTCCTTTAACTTAATAAAATAATATTAAAATTTTTTTTTTATTTTTTAAAATTTTATAAAATAAATTTTTTATAATTAAAATAAATAATTTTATTTTTTAAAAATTAATATATATATATATATATATATATATATATATATATATATATATATATATATATATATATATATATATATATATATATATATATAATGTATATATTTTTAAAATTTTAAAGTTTAAAAAAATCAACTTAGGATTTTTAAATTTGGGGGGGCCCCCTTTTTTTTCTATGACATAAAATAAGCATTTCATAAAAATTTCAGCATTTTTGACACACTTTTAGGGGTCGCTACATTAGGTGAAACTTTATAAAATATGTTATTTAAAAAAACCTAAAAAAATGTTGTACTGTACGTATTTTTATTTAGTAAATACTTAGATACTCACGTAATGTATATTATATTTATACCCGGTTGCTAAAAGCGTAATTATTACTTTGAATGTTTAACGAAATGTCAGATATTGACAGGTTGTGGTTAGTTGTGTTTAGTCCAGAATAAAGATATTTATAGATAATATTTTGCAATAATAGTAATAAAAAACATAAAAAGATATATTATAAAAGATTTAATTCTTTATAAAATTGATTAATTTTTTAGTACCATAAGAATTTTTTTTTTTAAATTATACAAAAATAGAAATTAAACTTCCTTGAAAACATTGACAACCCGTTATAAGATATATATGGTATTTCAATTAAATGCAATGATGTATTATTAAGGAGAGCAGAGTAGCTCTTCATAATAATATATAAAAAAAGTTTAATTATTTTCAAAATTAATATATAAATATCTTTATCCTGGGAAAAAGCCAAGTCTTTGTAGCGACCCCTAAAATTTTTATAAAAATTACCAAAAAACTAAGGAAGTAGAACCTAATAAAAGGGTGCCCCGTACAGTATTTACAAAATAAAAATACGGACAGTCTAAGAATTTTTTAGTTCTTTTTTTAAAAACATATGTTATATTTACCCAGGGTAGCGACCCCTAAAAGTGGTTTAAAAATTCTGAAATTTTTATGGAATGCTTATTTTATGTCATGGAACAAAATGACAGGGTGCCCCAATATAAAATCTTAATTTTGGGTTGTTTAAGCATCCCCCCTATATATATATATATATATATATATATATATATATATATATATATATATATATATATATATATATATATATATATATATATATATATATATATATATATATATATATATATATATATATATATTAATTTTAAAATATATATATATATATATATATATATATATATATATATATATATATATATATATATATATATATATATATATTTTAAAATAAAAAAAATATAAAATAAATTTAATATATAATAATAATAATAATTATAAATATTATTAAAATAAAAAAATTTAAAAAAACATTAGATTTTTAAGAACTTAATAAATGAAAAATCTATATTTACTATTTAATTTCTCATATTCTATCAATCGCCCCATTCTGTCCCTAATTTTTTTAGGGTTTGAATATTAAATATTTTTACCCGGGGATTTTGAAAATATGGAATTTATTTTATATAAGAAATAAAAAAAAAGCAATATATTAATTTTTATTATCTTTTGTTATAAATTTAATTTTCTTTGCACTACAATATAACACATAAAAAAAAAAAATAAAAATAATTTATAATAATAAAAAAATTATAATAAACATTAAAAAATATTTTTAACAAAAAAATCCATATTTATCTATACTAATTATAATTATTATTATAAATTAAATTGATTTATTAAATATTAAACTTCTTTCTCGCTTTAGTTAGAGCAAATTTATTAATTACACGTGTTTACAAAAAAAAAAGTCCTAAGTACTTGACCGGACCATGATATTCCTAGGTATTTCGGCGCCCTGAATCCAAATCCATGGTCAGTTTTTCCCCATCACGTTAATTTCAAGGTCATTTAGAAATAAAAATGGTGATATTTTTGAAGGCGCCATGGGCGTTCTGACTGGCCAATTTGGATTTCCCTGCCAAGACGTTGAGTTTTGACCATGCATTTGCTGTGAGTTAATAACGCTCGACCCGGCACTGACACAAGTGACCCTAGAACTTTGCGTAAACATTGAGGTAAAGCTACGTGTGTTGCCCACAGCTGGCCCAGGGTAGAGAAGGTGGCCCCGATGCCTTTGCATTTAGTGACGGTTGACACAGCACTGCATCAATTAACCCTGGAACCTTGCCTGAACATTGAGGTAAAGCTGCGTGTGCTGTCCAAGCCTGACCCAAGGGGAATTTTAAAGACGGATATGCGTTCTTGCTTGCGGATTAATCCAAGTAGGACATTTTACCAGGGCTAGAAAGTAACACAGTTCTATATAAACAATAAACGGATACAGACTTAAGCTTCACTAGCTCTACTGAATAACATAGCTGATTAATATAAGCACCCTGTGTATCTTTTTTTAATATGATACCTAAATGCAAAAAAACATTAAATATATTCTGCTCTTTATTATTTCTGAGTCAACCATCTCATAAAACCCCGCATTTTTATGTTTTACATTCATGGCCTTTTACATTTCTCCCCTTCTTTAAAATTTAAATTTTATATTATGGCGAATACATTTCGAAATGCACATTAAAAGCTTGAATGTTAAATACACATAAGAGCAACGAAGTTATATTTATAGAGTCAATAACTTTAACTTATAAAATCATAACTTCAAGAAATCGATATAAGTATGCTCATTGTTAGGTGTATTTTAAATTTAACTTTAATAGCCCTAATACAACAATTTTTTTATGTATAGGTTCTTATTAAAGTAGTTAAAATTCCGTGTTGTTACCAAACCTTAAGTTAGGTATTTTTTTATGTAAAAGTGTGTTAGTTGTGCCTAGTTGTGATTCTTCTGATTTTTAAATTAATTAAAATTATAATTGTTCAAATATTGTGACTTTTACATATTAACAACTACTTTGGATAAAAAGTAAGTTTTTCTTTACATGATATGTTTATAGCATATTATGGTCGGCACAGAGGCCAAAAGTACAATTTTTTTAAGAGGTTAGGCCACTGTAACGACTGACTAAAAAAACGTCTTTTTGTCGATTTTTTTTTGAAGGAAAGGAAAAGTCAAATAAAAATATTTTCTAGCATGTTATTGTCCATATATTAAACAGCAAGTAAACAAATTTTTGTTAAAAAATATTAGAAAATGGCTGTGCTGTAGCAGCTTCCCGACGACATGAAAATTCCAAGATTCTCCGTGGCACGCAGGATAACTGATGCAACAAGGAAACATTTTTTTTTTTAATTTACATGAGTACAGCTAGTGAAACACGTACAGAATTTTAAAAATATTAATGTTTGGGTATTTGGTAGGTGTTTGCAATAAAAATTTTCGACCAAAAAAATTACCAATATTTGTTTATTAAAAAAATTCTAATTAATTTATCGAAAATTCCTTACTTGCTGCACTGCCTAATAATCTTCGTAATATGTGTTTAAAATTTCAAGCAAAAATATTAAAAACTATTAAGTTATACTGTGTGCGATACAAAAAATCATGATTTGAGATATACGCGTTTAAAGTTTGTATATAAAAATATGATACATTTGACTACATAGATTTTTTCTACCATCAATCTGCAATTCCAGGATTATACATATAACTGCAGACATTTATTGACATCCGGTGGTGTATCAGAAACGAGAAAAAACGATAGGTAAGCAGTTGAGTTCTTTTTGCCTTACATTTTAGAAGCTTCAAAGTATCTATGTCAACCAAAAAAATACGATTTTTTGAAAATTCTACAGTGGCCTAACTAACTAACCACAACTAATCCTCGTGAGCAACTTAATCTATTAGGATCAGCGTATAGCCCTTGTAATAGTTGAAAAAAAAATGTGCGCATGCCCCAACTTCCGCCATGTTTTTCGGGCACTTTATTTACAAACGTATAAGCAGTGCATATGTTTATAAAATAAATTAGCAATAAAACAAGAAATAATAATTATTTTTTTATAAACAGTTTAATTCAAATTATTGTGCATACATAATAAAATAATAATACAATTATTTTAATTAAATTATGTAATGTTATCTATAAAAAAAGGGGTGATAAACGTTGTTGTTATGGAGTATGTCGCAGTGATACGCGTAGTAAATCCTTTTAGGAGAATTTATAATATTTTATTACTTTTCTCTTTTTTTTAAATATCGCTGAAAACTCATTAATAGCACAGTAAACGAAGGTATGAACCTGAAGATCAGGTTGGGCCGTCACAATTTTTTTTTAATTTGCAGGTATTAATGTACACAATAACCTCTGAAAATATCATATATAAAAAAAATGTCCGCAAGGGCCTAAAAATGGACCTCAAGAGCCCGGAAATCCGTTTTTCAACTAATTTGGTTGATATCTCCCGAAATATGATACTTAGCATTTGTAATTAGACGAAAATGAAGAGCGTTTATTAGCCACAAAAAAGGGTTTCTATCACTTTTGTCAAAAATTTGATAGTTTTTGCAAAATCGGCCATAAATGGGCCGAGTATTTTTTGCCCTGGTATGTCGAAAGGTGCTTTAAGCTACTTATACTTTCAAAATTTATTTTAATTTTTAAATAACTCCAGAAAAAGCATATTTTTGCATGATTCTAAGTTTACATGAAAGAAGGAACGTGAGCAATAATATCTTGTAACTGTTTTCTTTTTTTGTTTTTTGGGAATTTTTAAAAACCTGAGTAAAGTTTTTTTTGTCGATATTTGAACCTTTTTAACAAGTTCATATTTTTGTAAAGAATTTTACCAACTTTTGAATTATGGAGCTTTGGAAGGTTTGTTGAATACATTCCGGTTTTTTTGGTATTTTTTCCTTTTTTCTTGGGAGTTTTTTTGAATTTAAAATTAAAAATAGGACCTTAAACAATCTTTGATAAAATAAAATAAATGATCTCCATGTAGCTTTGGATAAAAAAATAAACCCCCTTCCTTGTGCTCCAAAAAAAAAAACTGGAAAAATTTTAAAAATTCCACATTTTTTCTAAAGACGTTTTCTCTGAAAAAACAAAATAAAAGTAAATTTTTTTTTCACTTTTCCCCTTTTCTTCCTTTTATTAATAAAAGGGGCATTCAATATTTACAATCCTATTTACAAGATTGTTTGTAAAAAAAAGAGCAGAAAGTATTAAGCCAATTTACGCGCTGTAGCAGACGGCTGTTTGATTATAGATGAACGGTAAACCCGGAATAAAATAAAAATAACTAATTTTTTAAAGAAAATTTAAAGGAGAAATTTTCGTAATTATTAAAGTCCTTTTATTAAAAATTGGTGGGGCAGAATGGATCTTCAATAAATTTAAAGTTAAAATTTTGAGCACGAAGAGAGAAAATCATCAAAGAAAAAGTTGAGTTTTTATTGGGACAAGAACCCTCGATATTTTCCGAAAAACTAAAAAAGTTGGAAAAAAAAAAAAAGTGCTATTGAGAAGGGGACAACGCTTTTAATGATGGCATTGTTACCCGATATGGTCCTTGAATATATTTAATTAGCATAAACCCAACCTTTAAAAACCCGGAAATTTAAAAGAACCGCCCTAAGAAAAACACGTTGTTAATAAAAATACAAAAAATATTTTTTGGGAGTTTTTTGGAATGTATTCAACACCTTCCAAAGCCCCATTATCCAACAGATTGGTAAAATTATTTTTTATAAAAAAATATGAACAGATTGATAGGAAGTCAAAATAGAGCAAAAACTAACTTTAGTCGAGTTTTTAATATTCTAAAGAAAAAAAAAGGGGAAAGTAAAAAGATATTTTGTAAACTTTTTCTTTTATGTAAACTTTGAATCAGGAAAAATAAAAATTTTTACGGGTTATTTAAAAATTAGTCCGTCCGTTTGGAGTGTGTAGCTTAAATCTCCCTTCGAGACACGGGAGGTGCAAAAATACTCGGCGATTTATGGGATTACGGAAATTTGAAAACTTTGGGAAGGTGATGGGTATCATTTTTGCAGTTAATAAACTGTTTCTTTTTAAACAGAAGCAAGGCTATTTCCGGAGATATCGACAAAATTAGTTGAAAAACGGATTTCCGGTCTAGGGGCCATTTTCAGGCCCGCGGACATTTTTTTATATATATATTTTTCAGAGGTAATTGTGTACATTAATACCTGAAAAAAAGAGGCCAACCTGATCTTCAGGTTTAAGGTTCTTTGGACTTATTTACTGAACTATTAAAAAAGTAAGCGAAAGACTTAAATTTTTTCCAAAATTTTGTAAATGCGATTTGTGGAAAGCGGTGGGACGAGGTAAGGGTTTTATTCCAAGAAATTAAAATGTTAATAAAGACATATATTTGTTCACTTTATTTTGAAGGAGAATGTGGTCCAACAACCAAATATTTAGAACCCATTAGTTATGTAAAAAAAACTAGTGATAAGGTAGTATCATAAATTAATTAAAAAATATAATAGCTTACGCCATAAATAATAAATTTTGTCGTAGGTAAAAGTGACTAGAACCTCGCTAAAACATAGAAATAAGATTATTTTGTAATTACTTTTACTTATTACCATGACCAGTAGAATACAGTACTACTTGACATCTAAATTATTATTATCCTAACCTCCTAACTAGTTCGGCTTTATTTTCTTTTTGAGGACGACCATGGCACTTTAACCATCGTCGTAACCGGGCACAATTGTAAGCTTTTACGGTAGGATGCACTAATAAAGCAACATCAATTTTTTTTTTTATTACACTGATATTAGAGGTGATAATGCTTGTTACCCAGCCATATTTATAAAAAGTGCCCAAAACTTTTATATTGCCGCCTTTTTAACATGGCGGACGCGCTTGCGCTGAGCATACCCTTAAAAGGCTTATTGTACACTTAAAATCTGTACATGCCTAAGGTGAGCATGAACAATTTGTCAAGACTATCAGTGAGAACGTAAAGGTTGGAACAAATTCATTTAAAATTCAGGTGTTTATTTTTGGGAAAAACGGTCGGACACGTCGATTTTAGTTTTTAGTTGCCGGTTTTTTTGAAGTAATGTCATATATACCGGGTGACCCAAAAACAAGTTATGACAATTTATTTCTTTTTTTTTTTAAAGGAAAGGACCATTTTTCATATTATTTTCAAATTCTGTATAAGGTTCTAAAAAATTTCATTTATTATGTCCTATACCTAAATTTAACTGTTTCCGAGAAAAACAGAATTTTAAAATTAAAAAAAAAACTAAACTAAACTTACCTATCAAAATTAAATAAGTATATTCTAGGTTATCTCATACTGACAGTATCGGTTGACCTCTGTCTTAAGCAATTTTGTCCCTAGTCAAAGTGCCCAGCCAAAGTTTTTCAATAAAGTTCTAATTTTATAAAATGGTTCGCCTGACTAAAAAAGAGCGAATAGAGATATTGATGATGATCGGTTATGGAGACAGGTTGCTCACCCAAATAGAAGTTTGTGGACTTTTCAATAACAAGTACCTTCGCAGAGAGCCAATATCTCGCTCCACTGTAAGTAAAATAGAAAAAAAAATCGGGATTTTGGTCACGTCAGGGACAATTACACAAAAGGTCGACCTACGTTATCAGAAGATACACAGCTAAATGTGCTAGTGGCAGTTCAAGAAGACAACCATAAGGCTAGTCGCACTATTGCATCAGAAAATGATATAAGCCAGACATCCGTCATAAAATACTTAAATAAAAACAAATGGCATCCTTATACAGTTCAATTGGTTCATGAATTGAATGAAGATGATCCAAATAGACGAGTCGAATTTTGCGAGATACTCATGAATAAGTGCAACAATGATCCACAGTTTTCAAAAAGAATTATATTTTCAGATGAAGCAACGTTTTGCTTGAATGGAAGCGTTAATAAGCAAAAGTGTCGGTATTGGGCTACAGAAAATCTCTTACTGGATGATGGAATGCCACACTCAATATCCACAAAAAGTTAATGTTTGGGCGGTCATTATTGAAAATCGAATTTCGGGACCCTTTTTCTTTGACGGAAACCTAAATGGACAAACATATTTAGAGTTTTTAGAAAATGATTTAGTACCATGTCTAACGAATTTATATCCTAACCCAGAAGATCCTGATTTACCGAGGGGTTGTTTATGAAACCAGCAAGATGGAGCCCCGGCCCATTACACTCGCCCCGTACGTGAATACCTCGATAGGGTTTTTCCTAAGCGATGATTGGCCGACGAGGTCCAGTTGAATGGCCAGCCAGATCTCCGGACTTGACCCTTTCAGATTTTTTTTTTTGGTTATCTTAAATCTAAGGTCTATGTTAACCGATCCAATAACTTAGAAGATTTAAAAATCAGTATAAGAGATGAAATAAGATTAATTGAACCTTACGTAGTTATTAACGTTTTGAAGGAATTTGAAGATCGTCTCGAATACTGCCAGGAGCTTGGTGGAAGTCATTTTGAACATTTACTAAAATAGTTTTTTTATTTTATTAATTTTTTACTGAATAAATAATATGTTTTGATGTTTTAATATAAACTGCATTTTTCTCGGAAACACTTGAATTTAGGTATAGGACATAATACATGAAATATTTTTAGAATCTTATACAGACGTTTTTTTTCCCAAAAATAAACAGCTGAATTTTAAATGAATTTGTTCCAACCTTTACGTTCTCACTATATTCTACAAAATAAATGTAATTTAATTTTGTTGTTTTATTAAAAGAAAGCAATAAAACAAATCAGGAAAAAAACGATTTTTCTTTCTTTACTGAAATAAAAAATCTCTAAAAACGGTATATAAGATTCGTTCCTTATTTTTTATAACAAGAAATATTTTATGTCTGTAGATCGTCCTCTAGTAGAAAAAAGGCATTATATAAAGCTAAGTTTTTAAATATTGGCATTTTATTTTGACTACGTTTATGCATCCTGATATTGTGTTGCTTTATAATAAAAAATTTAATATATTACTTCTATTAGCCATTATAACCTCACTCTTATTAACTAACATAGGTATATTAAAGTAAATAATAATATTGAAATTACAAGAATATACTATAGTCAGTCTATAACCAGTTTGGATAATAACAAATTACTTTTAAAGCTTACAGCTTTAGGTAAGCTCCTTTATAAGTTTATTTTAATTGTGATATTACAATGTGTAAATTTTTATTGCTCTTTTTAAAGTCTTAAACCCAATAATTGTACTAACTGTCACAACATTTTATCCAAAGTAAATTTCTGTGTACCTAAATCAAATTATTGCAAATATTCTGTCTGACTTTTTAAAGTTTCTCAATGTTTTTATGTGCAATAAATGTAACCATAAAATATGATTTTCTTTTTTGACACATCTTTGTCTACAATACGTGCTGTTTTACCATAATAAATTTTTCCCATTTTTTTTTTATTTTTCCCTTTTTGATTTTATTGTAATTGTTGCATCAAAGTGTTGTGTCTTCGTTAATGTGTGTAGTTTTTTTAATAAGATTCCTCATTTATAGTAATAGTTTCTTAAATGTTTTTTACTTTATTTAAAAAGATACTAGGTAATTTTGAATGTGTCGCGTTTGTGGCCGGCTGTGCTAAAAACCGTTAAGGAAGGAATTTAATTAAGATAATACTACAAAGCTTTTATTAGCAATATACAGTGTGTCTACTTAAGTTGGAACCATATGAAAAACTATTTTATTATTAAGTTTACGAAAAAAATTATTCCTAATAAAAAGTTCTGCATGGTCCAAAACTTAAAATGCAACCATTAAATATCAATTTTTTTAAGCTGTTTCGAGGTTTGTCAAAAATAATATTTTACTTAAGAGTAAAGTACCTTTATTTTTTTACAATACAGAGGAATGCTATAAAGTTGTTTTGAATAAAAAGTTATATTCAAATATGCAATTACAGCTATTTAGTATGAAAATTTAGGATAAGTAATTATTTACTAATTATTTTTCTATTTTTTTTTATTTTTTATTCACGATTTAGTAAATTTGCCATTTTTACTGTAATTTTACAAATACGAACTCACTCTAACACACAAAGTTAAATATTTAATGTCAGTGCATCCCAGATTACGTTAAATTATATCAAGCCAGAACAATTAATACGAAATTATTAGTAAATAACCACCAATCCTATATTTTTATGCTAAATAGCTGTAATTGCATATTTAAATATAACTTCTAATTTAAAATAACTTTACTTTATAACATTCTTCTGTATTGTAGAAAATAAAGATACTTTACTCTTGAGTAAAAGTCAAATTTTTTAATAAACCTCTAATGGTTGCATTTTAAGTTTTGGACCAGGCAGAACTTTTATAAAGATTAACTTTTTTTCGTAAACTTAATACTACAAAAGTTTTCCATATGGTTTCATCTTAAGTAGACACACTGTATATTCAACAGCAATTGCAACAAAATAAATGTTTTTTAAACGACTGTTACAAAAACTAATTTTACAAATTTTATAACAGTATCTTAATACTCATTTTATTTTTGTAAAAATTGAATATAGCTGCACATAACATTCTACGATTAGGTTTTTTTTAATTTACTTGGTAAATTTAAGCAGATATCTCTTAAATTACCAACATCAGTTTTTAAGTTAATGTTGTCTATAGCTTTATTATAAACAATTTTACTTCACGCCTATTTTGATAATTTTGTTCCACATCCAAAGACCTACATTCAAAATCAAAATATTGGATTATACAGGGTCACTTTTATGTATGAAAACGGTCGATTATTTGCTTAAGTAAGATAGCTAGCGAAGAATGTTAAATACAAAACTTTTAGGGTTTTTAGAAATCTATTACACTGCACATAAACTAGTATACAAGATCAGTCAAAAAGCCATGAAAGAACAAAGTTACTTTATTTTAAATGGAACCCCCTGTATAATATTCAATATTTCAATTACTTACAAGATTCTCAAAAAAAAAAATGTTAAGCACACTACATACCCAATCTTAACCGTTTTCGAGATATCGAGTTTCGAATATCGTTTTCAAATAAATCTAATAACAATAATAAAAAAGACAAACTAAGTTTTAGTAAACAACAATTTAAAATCCTATTTTATAAGGTGCTCAAAGTGTCCACCGTTTACCTCCTGGCAGTAATGAATTCGTTGAACAAAATTTTGTAGCGAATCTAAAAGGATATTGGGAGCAATACTGGAAATTTCATGCATTATTCTGTGTTGCAGATCTTCGATATTTTGTAAACTATTTTTGTACACTAAATTTTTGATATGGCCCCAAAGGAAAAAGTCAAGAGGGGTCATATCAGGAGACCTAGCAGGCCATTCAATTGCCTGCTAGGCCGCGCCCAATCCATTTAGCAGGAAAAGTTTCCTCTAGATATTCCCTTACCATGTGGTGGAGTCCCATCTTGTTGAAACCATATTTGTTCAGCCGGTAAATTGGGATTATTATGGTTCGGGAATAATCGTCTAAGCTGTGGAACAATATTCTCTTGTAAAAGTAATAAATATCGTTCAAAGTTCAAATTTCCATGTATAAAATAGGGTCCTATGACGTTTCCACCAATAATGTTACACCAAACATTGGTTTTTTGTGGTTGTTTTTGAATGGAATATCGACTCATATTATGATTTAAAGCCCGCTGTTGTGGTTAGTTGTGGTTAGTGACATGACATGTTCCTCATTAGTAACGCTTACCGGTCTTCCACTTTTTGGTCGATCTTTCACACCTCCAGTTTCATGAAAACGCTGCAATGTTTTGGAAACAGTTGATTTAGTTATAGGTTTCCGATCTGGGTGCAATTCATTAAAAATATTCACCACTTGGGTAATACTCCGTGTTCTATCGCCGTACCCTATCATCATTAAAATTTCAATGCGCTCGGTATCACTTAAACGTGCCATTTTTACGCGAAAATTGTTCACAAATTGTAAATGTAAGTTTTTTTGGCATATCTGTTGTCAAGATGACAAAACAACATTGTTATGGAGATAAATATTTTCTAAGGTAACTTGATGGACTAGAAAATTAATGAATGTAATAATTTATTTGAAAACGATATTCAAAACTCGATATCTCGAAAACGGTTAAGATTGGGTATGTAGTGTGCTTAATCTTTTTTTTTTTTAGAATCTTGTAAGTAATTAAAATATTAAATAATTTACAGGGGGTTCTATTTAAAATAAAATAACTTTGTTCTTCCATGTCTTTTTGACTGATCCTGTATACTTAGTTTATGTGCAGTGTAATAGATTTCTAAAAACCCTTAAAGTTTTGTATTTAACATTCTTCGCTAGCTATCTTACTTTAGCAAATAATCGACCGTTTCCATACATAAAAGCGATCCTGTATTAATGTGATATTGAGCCAATGCTTTTTTTTCACTTTTGTTTTTTTTATTTTTTAACAATTATACTAACGATGTTTTATTCGTTTGGATAAAAGCTGTTTATTATAATAAATACAAATTTATACCTAAATATTATACTATTTCCGCTCCTCAGCCGAGCATTTAATAGGTGAATTTAAAATCATGACATGATGAAAAAGTATGCACAAATATAATTATACATTGTAAATAGCTTTCCATCTTTCAAAAAACAGGTAGGGTGTTATTATTGTTGAAAATTTAAGATTGTTGTAACTTCTAGCAGTTGCTAAAAATCTTAACAGGATGCGGACAGTGGTTCCAATCTTTATATTATATTATATTAATATTATATTAAACGGGTTATTTACAAATATTTCCTTTTTTTATAGCCATTTTTTCTATCATATTTTTGTATGGACGTTTTTTTAAGCCCAGTTTTACAATATGTTACTGAGAATAAAACCCAAAAAAACAGCAAGAGAGTCATCTGCCGATGCCATGTCGCCGAAACTAAATGGAAATAAATGTGTCACTTTTTTTCGGAGGGTTTCTGAAATGTGTTTTACTACGATTTTGACATTTTTTTAAAACTGTAATCGTGTCTCTGGTAGCAGATTGAGCATCCTCTTTAAGTTTTATAGATACAATTCTTATAACTTACCAAACTAGATTCATCTGGTGATGCTAAACTAAGAAGTAGTACACTGACGTTAACGGTTAAAGAACCTGCAACAAAGTAAACGAACATTAAAGTAATAAAAATACATTTGACACATGTGTTGTAAATCATTAAGCAACTATTTGAATGCAATATGTTTCGTGCCAAAACTACTTAGCCCAAAAAAGAAAACATATTTATTAGGTACTAAACATAATTAAAAAATAATATCAATTGTTGAATTAGTTGTTATATTTAAATAATAGTCCTGTACCTTTGCTAAAATTTGTAGTCTTAGGAATTGTCAAAATAAAGTATTTTTAATTAAAAATACATTTTTGAAAAAAAGCGCTTTTGTTTTTTTTTGTAACCTACTTCTTAAGTTTTTTTTTATTACCTATTGTTGTTGAACTGTTTTGGTTTTCTTTTGATTAAAAAGCAATATTGAACTCAGGCATATTTGACAAAATCTTATTAGCTCTATGTCTAAAGTCTATGTACAATTTATGATGAATTCTTACCAGCCACCTTGACACTGTGTATACATAGTTTCAAATGTTGCAAATGTATATGTTGGGCGCAAAGCCCGAAAACGGCCAATGGACGGAAAAAGTGGCGAAACCCCGTTCTGGTCGTCCAAAAACAGATTTTGTGTATGTTTCAAAATAAAAAGCCGCTTTGCTTACCAGAACTAACCATGACCGACTAGAACTTAGGGCTTTTGAATTTGTCTAATTTATTTGTAGAAGTTATAAACAAAATTTTAACAACGTATTGGAAAAAACCCGGGGAATATATAATTACACTTAGAACGGGGTTTGGCCACTTTTTTCGTCCATTGGCCGTTTTCGGGCTTTGCGCCGAACATATACAATAATATGCCCCCACATGTTTGTTAAAAAGTACTAACATTTGTACTAATAATATAATAAAATCCTCTCACACATACAATTTTTTTAAGAATTTATGTCAATGTTAAACTGAATTTCAAAGAACATATCGCTGTTCCGGTAGAATAACGACGCAACTGCTAAAATGATAATTTTAGGGGAGAGACTAAATTTAAAAATTTTTTTTTTTTTGCCACAAATTAAACACATTTTTTTTATTAACAGCTAAATCCATGTCTTAAATTTTACAATTTCGACTTTTTTTTAAAAAAGCATACTTTAAAAAAAAACAATGTTTATATTTGAGTGTGTTTTTTTTATTTGCGTCATTATTTCCCTAAATTTAAAAACAACATTTAGAATTTGTGCCAAAATGTTAATAAAAAAGTAAGCTAGAAAACAGAAAAAAATGAAAACTTACAAACTTAAACGATTTTTTTGTTAAAATAGAGTCGAAAACATTTTTTTTATTGTGGAATTATATTCCCCCTCAATTGGCCCCCTTTGAGACCTTTTTTTTTTTATTTCAGCAATTAAATTTTTTTTAATATAACCGGTTTTAAAAATAATGTCCTGTAGCCTTCTTATATCTGAAGAACTTTTTTTTTTGGCTGAAACTCTACACTATCCCACTTACTTTTGGTAGCTTATCTTGTTTTAAAAAACGTTGTTTCCTTTTTCAAACTGTAAAAATTTTTATTAAATTAATTTTTTTAAAATCATCTCCATCCATTTTTTTGGAAAAATTGGGGGAAAAAAGGGAAATGCCTTAAAGAAAAAAAAACCTCTTCCCCATTTCTTTGATCTCAAGCGGATTTCCTTTTTTTTTTCTTTTTTAGGTTACAACTTTTTCGGGCAAAAAAGGACCAGCCTTTTTTAGCTCGCTTCATAGACCTTTCAATGATGCTGTGAATAGAGTCAGCCGATTTTGTGTATGACCTCTCACCAGGTATTCGTGGGTTATGGAATTAATTTCTAAATGTTCGACTGCGTACAAGTACATTCCAATAAGATATCTAAAAGATAAATAAATAATTTTTCATACCAACAAATAACTTAATTCTTCAAATATTTATCTATTTAACTATTGTTGACAAAACCCCATGTATGACAATTATTATTGGGCAAAAAGTTACCGGGGTTTATAAATATACCCAAACCCCAAATGCTTTATTTTAAAAAGGGGGTTTTGAGTCCCCCCCTTTTTTGTTGGCCCCCAAATTTCCGGGGGTAAAACACCACGTTAGATGAAGGGTTTGTTGCTGCCAGTTGTTCCAGATATTTAAAAATGCAGGTACCTATTTCTGTTACTCCTCTATCCCAAATCCCCACCCAAAAAAAACAGTAGGATCTGTCCTTTTCAATTTCGGTTATCAAAAAAAAAATTAATATTATCAAAGAATTTAAAACTTTTTGCCGCATTAGACAGTATAATATGTGTGAAGTTACTAGTGCTGCTGCTATAATCTTAAGATAAATAATCTATTATTAAATTAAAAAATTTTAACAATTCAATCTTGATTTTAAAAAAGAGAATTTTTAAAAAACCCCCCCCGGGGAAATGGCAATACAGCCTGCAAGTCAAATTGCTAGTACTATTTCGTTATTTTTCGTTTTGGGGTTTATATCCAATTGTGCCCCACTTAATTCCTTTTGTTTCTGATGTTCTTCATACTTGCCTTTTTATTTTGTCTTTATCATCGCCCGTGGATTATTGTAGGGGTTCGCACAGATCACATTGGTTTTTTTTCGGAAAAAAAAAGCCAATATTAAATTCGAATTAAAAATTCGCGAGTACAAGTCATAACCCGCTACAGTTTTATTAATAGAAGATCTTTGTTCTTTAAATTCCCCATGAAGCTCGGCAATTGTAAGCCCACCATCAATAATTCCCCCTTTAGGGTTTATTTTCAGGTAATGATTTTTGATTCTCGGTACTGAATTGATATGCCCCCTGACAGATTTTTTTTATTTCATCATCAATTTTCTTATGATTGCGGGGTTTCCTCGCTTATCTTCAGGTACAATACCGGTACCATTTATTTTGGATTGAAAAAAGCCCCCAGAGTCCTTTCGGCTATTCCAAGCGTATTCTTAAAAAAAGGGTTTTTTTAAAACGCGAGTTTTGTTTTTCCCTCGTTATGTAAATAAAACGCGCAGTTCGGCCTTTTTTGGTTCTGTAGACGATATTCTACGATATTTTAGTATTAGTTGTTCTACACAAGAGCAAAAAAAACCGCGCTGTCTCTGAAAAGATGCAAGTTCCCAATATTGATTAAATTGTTTAGCCTTAGTTCTTCAAAAAAATTTTTTAGAACAGGAAAGTACGCATTTCTCGGGGCAAGGAGGTTTCATTTTTTGGCCTCAATGATTTTTCCTGATTTTGAGCAAAACCTTTCCAAATTTTTTTAATCGTTTAGTTTTTTTAACCCAATCATTCACATGCCTTGTTCTCCCCTTTTGGGGAGACAGTAGAGATGGATTGATTTTCTCCAGCCTTTTGGATATTATCCTCTTGAGCATTGGTTTTAATCTCCATCAAAATACCTTCTTCCACATTGCTTTCGGAACTTTCTGAGGAAGACTCCGAAGGTACAAATTTTGTTGCTTGACCCCAAAAAAAAACCCAAAAAATTCGTCAGAAGCTCTCTGTTCTTTGAATTTTTTTTTTTAGGTTTTTTTTTTATACTTAATTTCATTTCAGGGGGTTTTTTTGACATTATATTCATACGAAGAAAGGAACATTCCCCTTCGATTCATTATTACAGCTACTAGCAACATTTCGTTCTAAGCAATTTAATTCCCCATTTTGATATTTTCCCCATTATCTCTTGTGATGTCATTTTTTTTCGACAAATTTTCAGGCACCACAGCTTCCAACTTTTTGTCAAGGTCCGTTGGTCGTTGGGTATTGGGGATCAATTTTTTGGGGGTACTGTTTCAACACAACCAACAGCACGTTGCAAAATTTTTATTTTGTTAAAATATGTTTTACCCAAACTTTTGTTCACACCTCTGTAAGAAAAATTATGCGTTAAAAGGTTAATGTATTTACAATCTGCGGAATTATGCCGTACCCAACGAAAGGTGATAGCGCAAAAAAACAAAAAGACGCTCATAGGTGTAATCAAATTTTTCAAAATTTTTTTTTTTTAGGAATATTATGCCGTAACGCTGCGTAGATACAGTTAGAGGGTTGGCTTAAAGATATTTGTTTGATTGCCGGCACTATTGTATTTCGGGGGATATACACTGGTATATACAATTTTTCCAATAATGAGCGACAATCATGCCCATTTTATAAAAAAAAAAAAAAAAACTAAGTATGGTTTTTTCGGGGGTAAAAAAAACGGTTAGGGGAAAAAGTCAATTAAGTCCTAATCCCTATCCAGGGTAGGTTAGGGTTAGAGATTGGGGTTTTTAACATCGCTGATTGGGGAAAATTTTTATTTTTAAACTACAACTAATCGTAACATTATTGACTTTTTTCTAAGTGACAACTGTTTGTTTACTCGCTGAATATACCATAAAAATATTAAAAAGCTGGGGGTTATAGCTGTTGCCCCTAACAGAATTTAAAAAATATTATAATTAATTTTCCTTGAAAGATTTAAAAAACAAAATATTTGGAATAAAAAAAAAATTAATTGTTTTTTTTTTAGAGCAGTAGATATGGAAAATCAACAAGATATCTACTATATCATAACATTTAAAAAATTTTTTAGGGTGTCATAGTTGTTATTACATCCCTTTCACTTTTAAAAAATTAGAACACAATTGATAAATTAACGGCGTTTTTTTTAAAAAAACAATGTCGGAATAAACATTTGTGTGATCTTCTAAAATATTTTTAAAAGCAAAATTGACCAAAGTACATTTATGTTTATTAAAAAACTTGATGTTAAGAAAAAAAGACATAAAGTACAATTACGTCGTTATTCCATCCAAAGAACAACCAACCCCAAAAATGGCAGAATGAACACTTATGTCACTGTTTAAACAAAATTTTGAAATCATCATTGGCCTAAAGTACAGTTTTTGTTTTAAAAATTTTAAATATTAGGTACATAGTAACACAAAAAAAACTTACGTCGTCCCTTTATACAAAACGCACAACAAATAAAAAAAAAAAGTCAGAAAGTACACATGCGTCGTTTTTGTACCGGAAAAGAACATACACCAACGAAACTCAAGGCAAAACTAACTGTTGCGTCAGTTTTCTCCCGACACAATGTTGCCAGACTGAAAGAAATCAACAACGACGCAACTTACATCTAGAGGCCATTTACAGAACTACACTTAAGACTTTTTTTAACTGGATAGGATGGATGTTTCTGAACATTGTGGTGCAATAAACTTAAAAATGAAAAATTTGCATTTGCGTCGTTATTCTACCGGAGCAGCGATATTAAAAAATTATGTAGTAACCTTAATTGTTATGCTTTCTGTGTACTTTCTCATTTTTAAATCCATTTATTTTTCATTAATTGAACCAATTATAAGATGACATTTGTTTTTGGGAAAATTTTTATCAGTATCTATTATATTCAGTGTTTATATGGCAAAAGAAGCTCGATATAATTGAAAAAATAAGTCCAAAGACTCATGTAAAAAATTATATTATATATATATATATATATATATATATATATATATATATATATATATATATATATATACGGGGCCCGGGGGAAAAAGTATTACCTATTTTGTTTCTTTAATATAAAAAATGTAAAGAAAAATTCACCTATATATTTTTTTTTTGGGAAAAATAGGCTTTGGAGAGTTTTTTTAAAATTGTTGGGGAGTTGTCAAAATGCCGCGTGGGTTCCCCAACATCGCATTTTTTTTTCGAAAAATTTATTGAATTTAATTCCATTATAGCCGTAAGGTGTTTTCGACGTCAATTTAATGACCGACAGTGTCCGCAGCGGAAGACCATTACAGTTTGGGGTTTGTAAATGGAGGACAGGAGGATCCGTTTTAGACAAGAAGCCAAGGGGGGCCAAGATCTGCCTGCAATTTAACGAAGACAAAAGTTAGAAATGCAATTATCGCTAGTCCCAAAAAAAATGTTGTTAAACATGCTACTGTTTTAAATTTAAAATTGAGCGAAGTACACGAAGAATGTTAAAAAAAAAAATTTTCACCCATACAAGATCGCAACTGTTCAAGAAATAAATCAAAAGGATAAGATTAATAGACTTGAGTTCCCCCCCTATTTTGGAAGTTCTTCAAAATGTAATGAGAAAATTTATGAACCAGTTAGAAGAATGTAAAGAGGGTGGCGGTCATTTGCGGCACACCATATTCAAAGCATAATAAACTCCCATCTTTCTTGTTTAAGAATACATGTTCCTTTGTTTTGTTTTTTTTAAATTAATAAATTTTTACAAGCAATTTAAAAAAGGGGTTGTTCATTTTGCCGGACCCTGTATATATATATATATATATATATATATATAAAATATATATAATATATATATATATATATATATATATATATATATATATATATATATATATATATATATATATATATATATATATAAATATATATATATATATATATATAAACACTTTTATCTATATTTTAGAAACAGTATCTTTGATATACACAAAATATTGGTTTAATAATACCAATAATTCTTCGAACAATACTAGAGAAAATTTTCAACTTTTTCTATCCAAATCCCTGTTTTTCATAATTAAAAAAATCTTTAATTTAGGATTTAAAAAAATATTTATTCATTCACCTGCTCATATAAGAATTATAAGTAGTTCTCATAAATTTAAATTGTCAGTCAAAAACTCATTGTGGGGACAGGCTTATTATGTATTGTCTGAATACTTTGAAGATAATTTAGAATAGATTTTTGCATTGCACCTTGATATTCTTTTTTTTTTTTTTATAACATTATATAATTTATTATTATTCTTTGTTATTATCATAGTTTTATTTATTTCTGCTTTGTCGAAAAGATGTATAATCTTATATGACAAGAAAACAATATTATTAATATTATTTAAAAAAAAGTTTTTAAAATAAAAAGTAAACTTTAAAGTAAATTTGGCTAAATATTTTTATTTTGCTTAGTTCTGGTTAGTTTCGTGTTGTGCTTACTCAATGACCCATTCAAAACCAACCATCATATAGTATATATTGCATATTTCTTTAGGGTCGGATTATCATATATTAGATAGAAATAGGCATTAAGCTTGGGAAAAAATTAATAATTAATAAAAGTGATTAGGAAAAGTTGCTACAAATATTTTTTATGTTAGTAAAAACAATGTTGGGGGCATAAATGCCGAAGTCAAAAGGCAAGCTGATTAAAAAATATCACCATTGGTACGTTTTTAAGGTTATACATGTTTTTGGTTTTACACTTTTTACTGTAGGACGTAAATAGAAGGGAAGTGAAAAAGGACAAAATTGTCAAGGTGACTGTAATTTTGGTCTGGCCTAATTACTTTGGTAATGTGTTAATGATTTTAAAAAAATAATATATATTTTTTTAGTATAACATCAGCCATGAAATATTTTTTTTAGTGTTATGTTAAGATGGGTACTGATTAATAATTATAAATATTGTATTCTAACGTTTTTATATATATTTTTTTTAAATATTTGTTAAAGTGACATAATTTATTTTATTTCTATTTAAAATGATAAAGCTTTTTTTATATTACTGACCAACTTATTAGATTATTTTTTTAACTGTATGTTCTTTTAAATAAATGTTTTAAAATTATTTTAGAATGTAAAAAAACAAAAAATAATATTTTTCTTGCTAATTTTTCTATATTTATTAGTATTATTCCGATGGTAGTGAATAAAAGAATTTTAAGTTTGTCAAAAATCATTTATATAGGCAAGTATACAAAGAGGTAAGCAAAATTAAAAGTCTAATAATATTATTCTTTATGAACTGGTTTCAGAAAATATGCTTATTTTTTCCTACTTTTCCAAGGGTCTCGCTTTGCTTAAGCATATTACGATATTTCTTGATTTAATAATTAAAGTATAAAGATGTATTTAACATTACAATTTATTTTAAATAAATATTTATACTTAAAAATATTTCTATTTTTATGTCAGAAAATATAATAAAGAAATTATTAACAAAAAGTAAATAGTTTTACAAACAATATCAACTAACATGTAGTAACAATAAAAAATTCTTAGAAGTTAATTATTATTATTAATATTTTTTTCGTTTATCTGTGTTAATAACTTAGTTGCATTGTGGTGCAAATGTTGCACATGTTGTATAAACCACTAATAATACAGTTAAACTGCTTTGTTTAAAAATTTAATTTTAATGATTTCGCTAATTTACCTAAAAGAACTTCAATTAATTGCAGCTGTGTCAACAAAAGTATCTAAATACTAATCACTGCCGCATAGATAATAATATAAATTATCTAGTAAAAAATTTGATAGGTTATAAGAATTATAATGTTTTAATGGTACTATGACGACATATGTTTTTGTTTTTATGCAATGTTAAGTAATGTAGAATTTTAATTTTTGTTATTATACATTTATTAGTTGTATTTTATTTTTAAGTTGGTATTATAAAAAGTTTTTTACAACTTGGTGCAAACCATACTTGTGCGAATACACTTTCATGCTTCATGCGCTATCTATTCGCTGCCGCCGTAAACAAGAGCACAGTTGGCAGCTGGTACAGACAGAAACGAAGCAGCAGGGTTGTGACGCATCCGATCCGATCGCAGTTGTACACGGACGGTAACGCAGTTCAAACTGTTCTATCGGAACAAGAAAATTTATCCCCCAGTATCTGTTCCAACTTGTTCCAAATAGGTTTTGAACCTATTTCGAACACAATTAACATTGTTTAATGAGCCTTTCCCACGTTAAAGTTTGTTTTTCACATTGCTTCTTTGCTCTGCAAGGTGAAACAGTACCATTTGCGAAAGAAGCTAAATATCTGGGGTTGATCCTAGATAGTACTCTTAGCTGGAATTCGCATCTAAAAAAAGTCATCCGTAAGGCGACCCTATTTTTCTGGACATGCCGCAGGATATGTGGCAAATCCTGGGGCATGCAACCAAAACAGATGTACTGGCTATACGTGACAGTCATAAGACCAATGATGAAGTATGGCTCTGTGGCATGGTGGCGCAAGGCGCAGCAGCGGCTGACCCAAGCAAAGCTATCTAGCCTACAGAGACAGGCCTGCCTAATGATCACGGGCGCGCTGCGTTCGACACCAACGGCGGCCATGGAAGCCCTCCTAGGACTGCCTCCTCTGCATATCTACTTGGAGAGAGAGGCAAGGTGGGCAACATACAGACTCTATCAAGCGGTCAGCAACAAACCGCAGGCGTGTCATATGGAGAGCACCAGCCTCCTCAGGAATGTCCTGACCTGTGACACACTGGGAATGATGCCCTCAGACATAATGCCTCCAGCAACCAATTACAACCAGCCCTACAGTGTAGTCTACCCAGAAAGGGAGGACTGGAGTCGAAAAACGACCGACCTGCTCCGGGCTGACATCTGTTGGTACACCGATGGCTCCAAAACCAAGGACGGTGTTGGAGCTGGAATATATGGACAGAGGCCGAGGGCAGAGTTTTCCTTTAGCCTGGGCACTCTCGCAACCATATATCAAGCGGAGGTATTTGCTATTGAGATGTGTGCTAGATCGCTGGTTGGTCGGCACTGCACACGTAAGACAATTAAAACATTCTCCGATAGTCAAGCAGCTCTTAAGGCTCTTGAAACCAGCCGGTGCAATTCGAAAACCGTCTGGAATTGCAAGGATGCGCTGACCAAACTGGGTCAAAACAATAAGGTTACATTACTGTGGATACCTGGACACACCGGCCTAGAGGGTAATGAATCTGCAGACCTCCTTGCCAAAAGGGGGGTGGAGACAAAATACCCAGGGCCGGAACCGGTCATCGGTATATCTTATGGAACGGCCAAGCAGTTCATATCAGCTTGGACAGAAAGAGAAAATCTTCGGTACTGGCATGGACTTCCGGGTCTCAGACACTCGAAGGCCTTCATAAGCCTACCGAATCAACAATGTACTGTCAAACTACTGGAGCAATCAAGGGTACACCTTAAAACTCTAGTGGGACTATACACGGGACACTGCAGATTAAAATACCACATGCACAAGATCGGCCTAGCGGAAGACGCCGAATGCCGCATGTGCATGGAGGGGGATGAATCGGCAGAACACATACTGTGTTCGTGCCCAGCAATGGCACGACTAAGATTCGCAATCCTCGGCAATGACACCTTGTTGCCGGGGAAGGATCATCAGATTTATTAGGAGTCTGAACCTGGTGGGAGAAATATTAAAAGGTGTGAGCCACAATAGACCGATCGGTCGCGGTGGAAGGGTGTTATACCCACTCACTTTAAACCTACCCTACCTACCCACATTGCTTACGAAATATATAGATATATCCGGTGCTATAACATTCTACGCCTGCCGGTTTTCAGTTTACAGCCTCTTCTATCCTCCCAGTCACATGGCTGCAGATCGCGTTCTGACATGGCTCTTTGTATACTGCTTACAAAAAGGGTACTTTATTATTATGAAGCCTGATTTAAGCTACAAAGCTAACAAATATCTTTTGGCAGTAATCCTAAATTGTACTCTTTATTTAATAAACGGACGATAAAAATCTTTTTAATTATACCCATTTGAATACAATGCCAATTTAAGGTTGTAAAAAGGAAATGAAAAATAAATATGTTGTTTTCATTTAACTCGGAAAATTTCTGTTGGGTAAAACCATTTTAAATGAGAAATTTAAACGAGTATAGTGCAAAATATTTTACACCTTTAAATTTGTTTTTAATGTTAAGCAAAATAGATTATTTTACTATTAAGAATATACGTAAATATTTTTTTCTACAAATTTTTATTTTGGTAGGTAAAAAAAAGAAACATGTAATTGTGTTAAAAAGGGTCTTTTATACTTTTGAAAATTGTGGCGTTATGTACCAAAAACTTTATAGAAAATCGTGCTTTTTTCTATAATGTATGCAATAAGTCAATAAAAAGTAGAGCTATTGATTATAATTTTAGTAATTAGAATATAAATTATGTTCTCATAAAAGTAAAAAATGAAAATTTTAATTATAATATCAGTTGTAAGAGTAAGCAATTTTGGATATCTACTAAAATTTTGTAACCAACTCGTAGAAGGACACTATAAAAAATAAAACTGTTACCAATATTTTTTATTTTAAGCACCTAACTGTATTTACTAATATAAATCTGCCTAACCAATGTTAAGAGTACGTATGTAGCACCTAGCCTAAGATTAAGATATCACCCGTCTTTATTTCTGGACTTGCTAAGAATTTAAGTTTTTGATTTGAGTCTAATGTGTGTAGTATTTATGGCGTATTAAATTGTTTAGTAACTAAGTAAAAATTGGTTTTTGAAAAAAACATATACTTATGAAAATTTTTAAAAGCCTCTAATTAATAGCAAACTTTCTTAACTAACGAAATACAATAAAAGCGGATTTAGCAGAAACGAGAAACGTACCAATTTTATTCTTTACCTACTTGGAACTTTAAAAAAATTGGAAAAAAAATCAAGAAAAAATATAACATTTTAATGTCCCTTTGTTAAGGCAATCTCTTAATATTTAAAAACTGGCAACGCAAATATTTTTAGTTTTTTTTCTACCACAAATAGACGACAGACGATAAGTTAGATACCTGTAACGTTTTAACACCTAATTTAATCTTGTCCTTAAAAAAAATGTGTTATTTTTTTTAATATTTTTTGAAATTGAGTTTTTAAAATTACTTCCTACACTATTTTGGCTTTATTGCTGCAAAATGTCGTTGTCTATCAATTGAATTTTGACAAAAATCTTTTAACTATTTCTAGTTATGGTGCTTTTTTGAAATATATCTAATAAAAAAGAAAAAAATATTTTAAAGTATTTTTTGTTACCTTTTTTAGATTATAACGCTTTTAAAACAAATGGTTTAAAAAAACGTTTCTATTTCTAAATGTCTTTTTTTGAAAGTATTTTATAAAAAAAGAACCGAAATCTATTTAATTTATTTCCTTTTTATATCATTGGTTATTAAAATGTTTATTGTCTTTTTTTATATATGGTTTAAAATTATACAAAGCTTTATTTTACTGAAGTAAAAATGCATGCAACTATATTAAAAATTATTTCACTGGCCAGCGATTAATATATTTTTATGCGAACATATATTATAGTTTTTATTAAAAATAATTTATCTTAGCATGATGATTTGTTTATATTTTAAATTTATACATATTTATTTTGTAGTCTATATTTATATATTATGCATGATATCTTTGTTTTAATTTAATTTAAAACTAGTTTTTTGTCAATATTTGTAAGTACTGTAAAAACAAACAACCTTTAATTAATTTGAACATAGCTCTGTAAACACAAACACAATTAAAAACAATAATTGACATTTTAATAAATAGTTAAATACAAACATAAATAAAGAGTGTATACAGTACAATCGTAAAGTAGTAAATGACTTCGTTAAAATTTTAAAAAATAACTTTAGAGAAATACGATCAAACACCTAACGTTTTAATAATAAAAAGCAATTCCTGTAAAACGTCATCGATATTTTTTGTTCATTGGCAACAAAAAAGCGTTTTAGATATGTTAATATACTTGTGTTAATAGCAATTAAAACTTTAAAAACAACTAAACTAAAATCTCAAGTTGAGCACTGTTGGCTACTTGACAATGTAGCCAATATGATAAATACATTCTTGGACATTGTTAATCACTTTAGGAGATATAAATTGTATTTCGTGACAAATTATTTCTTTTAATTATCTGGCTTGCTAACGTGCATTTAAATTTTTAAGTAATTCAGGAGTTTTAAATCTGGACCTATTGACATGACCTTTAAAGAAAAAGGTAGCCTCGTCAGAAAAAAATAGGTTCTTTATGAAATTGTCATCACGTTAAATTAAATTAAGCAATGTAACCACTTTCTTTCGCTACGTATCCTATCTCTAAATCCAGTCATGGTGAGAATTTTAATTCTCTTTTGTTTTGATAATTTAAGCCTTTGTTAGAAAATAATATAATTATTTTAAATCCGCTTCTTTAATATAAAAATTAGAAATGAATTTTTCAAAGAACTAACTTAAAAGACTATTAAACAAAGTTTAATTTTAAATCACTGACAGCATTTAAGGTTACTGTCGAACAGTCAGCTATGTACTCGTACAATGTAAACATTAAATTTAGTTGTTCTTAAAAAAAATTCATTACCATAATTTTAATTATTACTTTAAAATTGGGTGTTACCTCTGAAAGGAAAATCGATGACGTTATACCTTTTACTGGAATCATCCTATATTCTATCTGAAAAAATGCGCCAAAAGAAATAAAACTTTTCGGGTTAGAGCGGTTTTCCAAAAAGTTGTTGCTCAAATTTTTAACGATGTATCCACTTCTTTATGAATGCACTGTATATACATAAAAATCTACATTATATAGGGTGATTTCTAAGTTAAGGCTTTCTTTAACTGTGTATAAAACTCGTTAAAATAAACAACTTTTATAAATATGTTTTTTTAAACCCAAAAATAACAAAGAAATATAAATTTATTTGAAAGTGTGCAAAAAAGGGAATGTTTATTTCTTATTTACGTTTGTTTTTTGTCTTGTTAATCACGCATTATGAGTTAGTCGCATTGCTTTTACCGGACGAGGCGAGAAATAATTTTAATTTTAAATTATTGTTAAATCGCGAAAATGGCACAATCCCAAAACAATGAATACGTGGATATGTTCCTCATTTATGGAGGGTATCGTTACCGTTGCTTCCAGATTGTACGAGCGACGGTTTTCCTTGCGGACTCATTCTAGACAAAAGTACTCGAGTGATTGCAAGTCAGATCGATTTAAGTCAAAAAAAATGTGGACGACATTGCGGGCAAATCACGTTCAACGTGTCTAAGCACTACAGCCCGAAGACTTCTTGGGTGGTAACAACTTACTTAAGACAGGGCCGTATTCAACACACTAAATGAATGTAAGCTCCTTATGTTTTAGTATTTTAAAAAAGGTATTTAAAAAAGTTGTTACTATGTCAACTTAGGAATCACCGCAAAAAACTATAAGGTAGTAATAAAAAATGTTATAATTATACAAAAATCGTAAAGTTAATAATTATACAAAATCGTAATTTATGTTTCACCTTTCGTTCCGCCATCCCCTTTTTATCCTGGATTGCAGCACATCTCCACTATCTTAGGTATTATGTATTTTTTGCAAAAACGCCCTAACTCTTTTCAAAACCCTCTTTTTCTTTGTTCACTGGTTACGCTAATTTTTTAATTTTAAAAAAATTTTAGACATAGCTTTACAAGTAAAAATATATATGGCGTAAATGTAAGCCTCTGCGGTCCCACCGCTGTGTTCGCACGTCGTTGTCGTGGTTGGGCCCAGTAGGATCCATTGGAACACGCGCTAGAGTTGCTGGTTTTTGGCAACTCTTTTGGCTAGCGTATGGAACGGATCCGAAGCTAAGACGAGCACAAGGCTTAACTTAAGGTGTTAGCATACCGTGCTGATTAGTGAATGACCTGTGTCTTAAACAGGTGTCTCCAATGGTGCCTCTGAGATACAGGGCGACCTCTCAGAGTATATAGCCTTACTGCGGTAATGCGGGGCTCTGCCGTGGTGGACTATTACTTTCGGGTGAATCCCTTTTAAAAGGTGCCCCTGAAG
The DNA here is from genome assembly GCA_019359885.1 of Listronotus oregonensis. Taxonomy (NCBI): domain Eukaryota; kingdom Metazoa; phylum Arthropoda; class Insecta; order Coleoptera; family Curculionidae; genus Listronotus; species Listronotus oregonensis. The sequence continues at coordinate 2,880 of JAHBCN010010318.1, read as the reverse complement.
TCACAGGCGCCTGTTTCAAGGGGAAGGGCTAATCCATCCCGAACAAACAGGTGCTTAGGAAGGGATCCCTTAATCCAAACAGAAGGCGGACAGAACCGCTTTCATAGAAAAAGGCCGGAGATACGGCCTCAAAAGGAAAATCTGGTTCCTGTAACAAGGACCTGGTAGCTACCCACGTCACTAGACCGGGAGAGGAGAGCATGACGGATCTAATCGTCTGCTCGTCATACTTTCCAGGAGACAGGGACACCAGAACACATATTGTGCTCGTGTCCGGTAGCGACACGGGTAAGAGGAGATGTAAGAACTCTCTCTTCCAATCTGATATCGGATTCATTAGAAGTCTGATTTTATTGGGAGAAATATAAAAAGGTGTGAGCCACAATAGACCGAGCGGTCGCAGTGGAGGGCGTAAAAAGTCCACTTACTTTATACCTAACCTAACCTAACCTAAGCCTCTGCGGTGCAATTGTAGTTTTTGCTTAGAAATTTAATTTTGTGCTCCAGTTACGTATATTTTATGTATTATAATTAAAATGCCAATAAAAATATAAAAATAAAAAACCACTTACTTACATTGTTAAAAGTACAAAAAATATGGTTAGAACTGCATTTTGCTTTTAACAGAATGTAGCTAAAAATGACAAAATATTTATAAGATTTATTTATTTAAAATAAAAAGTTTCTTTAACAAACTAAATCAAACGTAACGTAGATACTTCTATGGCCATCTTAATATTTTCCCATATTAATACACAGCCTTTGCTTATTCAAAAGATATTTTATAAAAGCGTTAAGACCTTTAACAAGAAAAACTTTAGGAAACATGTGAACATGAGTTTTTTTAAATAAATAAAGAAACACCTAATGTTGAAACACAAATTAATTTCTATGAGAAATGTGTAACGTAACCAAGCGCGTAGCAAATCTAACCTAAGTTTAATATTAAAAGAGAAAGTCGTATTTTTAACGACAGGCATTAAATTAGGGTTTCTTCCTGTAGTCTGCGTTCAAAGAAACTAATTAAACTCCGGCACTGAGAAAATAATTTTAAGAAAAAAGAATGTATTATTCTTTTTTACTTGCTATTGAAATCAAGTGTGTACCAGGCAGAAGAATAACAACTCTCACAAAAGGTAGAATCTTATAAAATTAATTAGCGGCATTATTTTAAAACATTTACTAAAATAGCATTGTTACTTTAACAATGTTAATATTCTAAATTTTAGTAGATTTGTTGTAACGCTATAACTTGAACGTACATACACAAACATTTTTGGGTATCGGTCCAACTTTTGCTACCAACCCTGCTTTTTAAATAAAATTATCATTAGTTGTTAAGGAGTAATTTAAAATAAATTAATTAAAGCCTTTTATATTCTTTAAATTTTGGTGCAATCCTTATAATCTTTATTAAGTGTATTTTTTTAAAAATCTAGGTCTAATTTCTTATATATTAGTTTATTTATTTTAAAGTGTAAGAAATAGAGGTTTTTAACAACTATATTTTGTTTTATTTTGCCACTCAGGCATTAATATAAGGTATGCTTAAACATTACTTTATTGCATAGTTAAAAACCTCTTTGACAATAATCCACCCAAAAATTAAAGCTTTACTATACGAACTCTAAATTTGGAATAATTTGGGATACAAAAATAGTTAAATGTAATGAATCTTATAAAAGAAAACGTGTTTTAATTAATTTATGCCTTTTTTAAAGCATAAATAAATGTATCTAAAAATGCTTAATTTTTAGCTTTAAAAAAGTTTACATCTGTTATTCATTTACTGCACCTGCAACACCGTTTGAATGCTATTTTTATCGCTTTGTCTTTTTAATTACTTTCATATAATTCATTTTATGTTAATTAGGCCACATTTATACACCAACGTATTTATAAACTACATAGTGTGCTTCTACAAATCGATACCTTTGTTTTTGTCAAGGTCAAACAATAGTACAATATAAATAATTAATACGGGTATTTTCCCTTAAATGAATATTTTTGTCATTTTGAACAGTGTGGTATTTTAAACATGCGACTTTAAATTATATTACATAAATTCTTAGATTGTCATTTGTTTAATTTGTAGGATTTATCAAATGATAAAATAAATTATAAAATCTCGTAACTTAGTCTTTTGATCTGTCAATTAAGTTGCAAAACTATATTACTAAATTATAGTTTTTAGAATAAAAACGAGTATCATAATCTAAAAAGTTAGGTATTCATAAGTACGTTATATCAGATTACATGAATTCTTAGAATTTTATGTGTTTAATATGCAGAATTTATCAAACATTATAAAAAAATTATTTATAAAATATCGTGGGTTAGTCTTTCGATTTGTCAATTAAGTTGGAAAACTATATTAGTAAATTATGATTTTTAGAGTAAAAACGTGTATCATAATCTAAAAAGTTAGGTATGCAGAAGTACATTATAGTTCATATTGGTGATAAAAAAAGAATTATATATAATTTTTCCATTTGTTAATTTATGGCTCTATTCTGCAGCTTATATAAAATAACTTTTAAAGCTGTTAAATTTTCAACTTTAAAAAATCAATTTTTTAACACCATCTACACACACCAAAACATAATATGAAGCAATCTACTGTCATCTTTTAAATGCAGTTTGTTGCTGTTGCAACTGAGACAGTATCGGTAACCAAATTTTTTTAAAAGTTTTGTTTTTATTTCTATATGCATGTTTCATATACCTTGCACAATCCTTATGGAAAATGGGTTTTGCCGATATTTTTGAATCATTGCACATTGCTAGTTCTTAACAGCCAAAGTTTCAATGGCAATAATTTCCCCAACACCCACAAAAATACTCCATGGATCAGGAGTATAAATTTGACTGATTATTGGT
>JAHBCN010010317.1:0-32040 GCA_019359885.1 Listronotus oregonensis | reverse complement strand
GCTCACAATTTTCAATTAGCCATGGGGGAGAAAATGATATACTTAAACATTTATAAACAGAAAAACACAAAAAAAATATTTGTAAAGTGGCTAAAACAAAGTCTTTAAAATCTTTCTTTGGGGGCCAAGGGCAAAAAAATAAAGATCAAACGGCCATAGCCATAGCTGAATGCTCCATTGTTTACCACGGTGCCCAACATTCCTTAAGTTATTTATCCACAGATTGTTTGGGAAAACTATTTTGAATGACTTAAGCGATCCTGAGCATCCATATTCTGTGGCAACCGACGCTTCAAATAAGGGCAACATAAAAACGTTCCCCCTTGTTGTAAGGTATTTCAAAAAAGAATCGGGCGTCTGCACAAAATTATTAAAATTTTTCGAATCCGAGTCAAAAAAATCAAAAGATATTGCTAAATATATATATATATATATATATATATATATATATATATATATATATATATATATATATATATATATATATATATATATATATATATATATATATATATATATATATATATATATATATATAAATTTTTTTTTTTGTCCACGGATAAGGTGTTGAAGAGAAAACTTTTTTTTTTTGATTTTATCGAAAAAAGCTATCTTGAAAAAAAATTTTGCTACTTCTAAAAATAAGATTGGGATAGAAACATTTAACATATTTTATAGGGGGTGTTCAAAAAATTTAAAAAAAACTTAAAATGATACAAGAGTAAAGTGCATTTATTCGAGAAGATATGGAAATAAGTCACTAGGAAAAGTTGTTCAAAATTAAGAGGCAGTCTCTAATACCAATTTTCGAAAAAATCGGCCAACTTTTATTTATTTGTGATTAAATTTTTTTTTAATATCGTGGCATTTATTAGAGGTGTACGATAAACAATTTTTTTTCAATGGGCCCCATAAAAAAAAATCCATTATAGTTAAATCTGGACTCCTAGGGGGCCACTGGACTGGTCCTTGTCTCCCAATTTGGAATTAGTAAATTGATATTAAAATAATGTTCATCACAGATTAATAAAAGCAGGCCGGTTTTTTCGAAAATTGGTTGGAATTTTCCTTTTTTTTTGAACAACTTTTTCCCAGTAACTTATTTCCATATCTTCTCAAAAAATTTACTTTACTCTTGAACCATTTAAAGTTTTCTCAATTTTCTGAATACCGCCTATAAAAATTTTTTAAAAATTTAATCTTACTCTAAGAAGTGGCAAAGTTTTTATTCAAAATAGCTTTTTTAAAAAAATTAAAAATAAAGAGTTTTTTTTATTCAACACCTTTTTCGTGGACATACTGGTATATCCACGGAAAAGGTATTGAATAGGAAAAACTTCTTAATTTTTAATTTTATCCAAAAAAGCTACTTGTGGTAAAAAAATTTTGCTACCTCTTAGAGTAAGATTGGGATAGAAACATTTAACATATTTTATACGCGGTGTTCAGAAAATTGAGAAAACTTTAAATGGTTCAAAAAGTAAAGTGAATTTATTTGAGAAGATATGGAAATAAGTTACTAGGAAAAGTTGTTCAAAAGTAAAGGATAGTTCCTTATACCAATTTTCGACAAAATCGGCCTGCTTTTATTAATCTGTGATGAACATTATTTTAATATCAATTTACTAATTCCAAATTGGGAGACAAGGACCAGTCCAGTGGCCTCCTAGGAGTCCAGATTTAACTATAATGGATTTTTCTTATGGGGCCGATTGAAACAAATTTTTTATCGTACACCTCTAATAAATGCCACGATATTAAAATAAATTTAATCACAAATAAATAAAAGTTGGCCGATTTTTTCGAAAATTGGTATTAAGACTGCCTCTTAATTTTGAACAACTTTTCCTAGTGACTTATTTCCATATCTTCTCGAATAAATGCACTTTACTCTTGTATCATTTAAGTTTTTTTAATTTTCTGGGCACCTATAAAATATGTTAAATGTTTCTATCCCAATTTTATTTTTAGAAGTAGCAAAATTTTTTATCAAATAGCTTTTTTCGATAAAAATCAAAAATAAAAGTTTTCTCTCTTCAACACCTTATCCGTGGACATACTATATATATGGGGTTATCTCAGAAAGTAAAGGACACATTTTTTATGTATTACTTTAGGAATTACTTGAGGGGTTAAAAAAATGGTAAAAATTGGCAGAAAAAAATATGTCCCGATTTTTAAAAATAAAAATATGGCAGCCCTAGACTACTATCAGCACTTCGCGCGGAGATTCGCATGGTCAGGCGACAAGACAGCCTCTAGCAGGTATATGCTCGAAGGTTCTATGTGCTTTTTAAAAACATAAAATATAACTTTTTAGAAATTTAATAGAGGTTTTTAGTTAATATTACTTCTCCATATTTTGTTTGACTGTTTTAAACATGTTTTTCAGCACTTAAATTCGAACCGCTTCTACAAGTAATAAATTTAGTGTAAAGTGATTTGACCAAACTCCCTTGGATTTGACAAGCAAACATATTTTATTATTTCGAAGGACTTGTGATCCAATTATAAAGGGTCATTGTTAAAACAAAGTCAAATGTGTTTTTGTATGACCATACGATGTTACGCTCCCATTTGAGGGCGTAAAAGTGCACTTTTACGCCCTAGGGTAAAAAAGTAACAAATGGGCTCGCATTCATAAATTTATAAAACAACAATAAGGCCTTAATTTTTGGTAAACTAATAATTTATTTATTAAACGTTATAAACACTGATTAATTACAATTTAAAATATTAAAACTGGTAAATTTAAGTAAACTTACAAAAGGATCTACAGAAGGGTGAACATTGAAATATACAAGGACTCGCGAGATTGAAGCAAAAGTACCATAGTTAGTCCCATGTCCCATAAAATGAAACCCAAAATACTTATATTATTCCCAAGTGACCAACTGAAAATTTTTAATTGAATTTTGTAATGAAGAGCAGGGCAATTAATTACATGTCAACATAAAATTAACTTAACAGTATATTATCAATAAAACATTTTGCAATAATATATGTAGAGCTCTAGAATAATAGTAAGACAACTAAAAAAGATCCGTTTTAAAATATTGGGCATTTTAAAATTAAAATTACCGTATTTGGAAAACCTTTAGAATTATATAACTAAAATTTATTGCATATTATATGTATTTGTGAATAGTAACAATGTACTAAAAACTGTTATTCTAAAAGTGTACATTTTTTTTTGTTTTTATAAGGAAGTATAGCGTCTCTATCTTAGACCGAATAGACGACAAGACAAAATTAAATTTCTTTGTTTTTTATTCAAGATAACCGTGCTTTACAGAAAAAACCTTATTTTTACAATTTTATCTTTTTTATGTAAGTTGTTTTGGTATTTTAACAAAATCATAAAGGAACCATATAAATTATATTAACAAGTAATATTTTTATAAAAAATACGATTTTTTACTAAAGAAAAAAAAACATTATCAGGAATATTTTACATTTAGGTTTATTAAAAAAAGAAATATATGCTTTATTCGTTCTGCAAAATAACTAAAAATAAACTTTTGCAAATCCTCAATTTTAAAAACAAACCTATTATTGCTCAAAATTATAATTAAAAATTTAAAAATTATCGACTAATAGTGTTCATTTGGTATGTTTGTCAATAAAGGAACTAAAGTTTCCTTATTCTTGTAGGTTATTTTTGGTTTTTCATTATAAGTATGCTGGAGATGTGGAGATTCATTTGGTTTATTTTTTATTTCTATTTCGAAATGATAAAATGATTTCTATAAGTTTTGGTGTGATAAGAAATCATTTCAAAATGTCCCTGTATAATTCTCTGGAGGATAAAAATTTAGCAAATCCGTTTTAAAGATAATTAATGTTATCTCTGTATTATTCTCAACTTAAGGCCAAGTTATTATACCAAGACAAATTTTATAGGAGTAGAGGAGGGTAGCTAATAGCATTTCATCTTTTTCGAGTATATTCCCAGGAAGAACGCAAAAAACCTTTACAACATATTGAAGAAAAAAAATAAAATTTGTATGTTCTTATTATTATTCTAAATCGACGATATTATACAAATGAAACCATTTAATAGAGGCATCTTCGAAAACAACTCAAATGGACAAATCTGCACATGCTATTTGAAATCTTTATGTCGAAGTTTGTGCTTTGTTAAATTATTTTTATAAACAGTTTGATAGTCACACTGATCGCATTTAAACATGTTAACTTCTTCGGGATTTTTATGTCGAAGTTTGTGTTTTTTTAAATTCTCTTTGTGAACAGTTTGATAATCGCAATAATCGCATTTAATCATACTAATATCTTCGGGATTTTTATGTCGAAATTCGTGTTTTTTTAAACAATTTTTGTAAACAGTTTGAAAATCTTGCCAATGATTTTGCACTTTTAAACAATGAATTAACTAAATCTTCCGAATTTTATGTCGAAGTTCTGTTTTAAAATTTGTAAACAGTTTGATAATTGCAATTCGCATTAAATGGTTATCTTCGATTTATGCAATCGTGTCTTTAAATTTTTGTAAAAGTTTGATAATTGCAATATGCATTTAAACATATTAACATTTGATTATCGAAGCTTTATGATTATCGGTTATAATCAGATCGCATTTAAACTTTTATCTTCGGAATTTTTATGTCGAAGTTCGTGTTTTTTAAAGATTTTTGTAAACAGTTTGATAATTGCAATAATCGCATTTAAACATGTTAACTTCGGATTTTTTCGAAACGTGTTTTTAAATGATTTTAACAGTTTGATAATCGCAATGATCGCATTTAAACATATTAACATCTTCGGGATTTTTATGATGTCGTGTTTTAAATGACTTTTATTCGTTTGATAATGCAATGTGCATTTAAACTTTAAACTTCGGTTTTATGAATCTGTTTTTTAAATATTTTAACGTTTGATAATTGCAATAATCGCATTTAAACATTTAACATCTTCGGATTTTTATGTCGAATTCGTGTTTTTTAAATATTTTATAACAGTTTGATAATTGCAATATCGCATTTAAACATATTAATCTTCGGATTTTATGTCAATTCGGTTTTTTAAATATTTTATTACGGTTTGATAATGCAATGATCGCATTTAAACATTTATTTCGGGATTTTATGCTAAATTCTTTGTTTACTTTATTGTTTGATAATCAATGTGCATTTTCACTTAGTTAAATATCTTCGATTTTTATTGCCAATGTATTATCAACATGCTTTGACAAAAGTTTAAATTGATGATCGCATTTAAACAATTAAGTTTTCATCTGGAAGACTTAATCAAAACAATTTGCCAAGTTTTTGGTAATAGGTTTGGACCCTCACTTACTCGAGTGGGGCGTCCATCGAGAGAAAATATGTTCACACGCTGCTATATAAACAAACACTGTTGGCAAGGCTATGACAATGGTGACAGTAATTAGTAATTATTTCTGTGAGAAATAGGCCAAATTCGTTGTTTATAATAATAAAATTTTAATTATTCATACTTTTTAGTAACTGCAGTTACTGTAGATATAATGTGTATGTGACATCTGAAGTTATTTTTAAAAGAGTACATACCTGTTTTGGGATTGCTCTAGATCTTCTTCCTTGATGTCCACTTCTTCATTTTTTATGTTCCACTCTTCAATGTTTGTTTTGTATGGTTTTTGAATATCATATGTCACTATGGTGTCTTCAACTTTCACATCCCTTACAATTTGTTCAGTAGGAAATCACTGGATCTTTAAATAATACGAAAATTTTTATCTATACTAATATTATAAATAGAAAAGATTTGATTGTTTGAATTGAATAGGCTCCGAAGCTACTGGATTGGTTTGAAAAATTCTTTTACATTAGAATCCTACATTTTCCCGGATGAACCTAGGCCAGGAAAGAATTTTAGGAAACTCACACCCTAAAGGGGGAAAATGGAGGGTAAAAGTTTGTATTGAACTTCATTATTTCTGGACCTAGAGGTATGAAAATTAGTATTTAGGCTTTTGATTATGATTAAAAATGATGCGTTTCAATATTTTTTAGATTACATCTGTTGGGTTGGGTAAATATGGGAGTTGGTAATTAGACTTCTGATTACCAGAAAAATAGGAGACTTTAGCTAAAAAAAGGTTTTAGGAAACTTCCCACCAGTTTGTGTGGAACAGCATCATTTCTCGATCCAGAAGTATAAAAATTGTTATGTAGGTTATTAATTATGATTATAAATTATCTGTTTTAACATTTTTGAAATGACACCCCTTGGGGGGGAAATTATATAGAAAACTTATCATTTTTGAAGTTGTAAATATGGCAGTTAGTAATTATGTTTCTGACTACGCAGAAAAATTGGACACTTTTGCTAAGAAAGCATTTTAGAAAATTTTTTCCCCTAAAGGAAAGAAGTAGAACTGAGGGTGAAAGTTTAGATCGAACTTTGTCATTTCTGGTCTTAGAATAAAAATTGGTATCAGTGGCGGCTCCTCCGTTGGGTCATTTGGTTAATGACCTCCCAATATTTTTGACTAATATTTCCGAACAAAAACATAATAATGATATAAATAAAAAAAACTATTTTTTTTCAATCTTTTAAATTTTCCTTTATTATTCTAAGCATTTAAACTCGTTGATCGATTACTGGATTCCACAAGCTTCGCGCAGCGATCTCCAGATCGGTGGTTTCGTTTGTTGGCCAAAAACCGGGCTGCCTGCCTTCATTGACCGCATTGTTTTAAACGGAGCCGAGTCGAGTTTTCCCGATCTAATTTACGATTGGGCGATTTTGGTTGCTTTCCATAGCAGTGTATTCGCATGATCTGGGTCAACAGCCGCGAAGAGGAAAATTACGCATTTTTCAAGGTGTTTGTTTGTTATACGGTTATTATAGAACGGATTATATGGGATTTTAGGAATTTATTTTTTGTTGGTGTATGTTTTTGTAATGTAAATTCGGAAACAGTGCATTTGTTGACAATTTTGTGTACGTTACCGATGACAACTGTAGAGAGCGAGAGATGCTTCTCTACATTAAATAGAATAAAGACATTTTTACGCAACACAATGGGAGAAGGTAGACTCTCTGCGTTGGCCATGTTAAGTATTGAAAAGGCCTTTATAAATAATGTTGTAAATTTCAATGAAGAAGTAATCAATCATTTTGTAAGTGCCAAAGACAGAAGGATGAACTAAAATTTATGACTATTTAGGTAAGTTAAGTAACCCTTTTTATTTTTTATCATATAAATATGCTTATTTTTAACCTATAAGTTGCCGTCATACCTCTGGCATAGCGATATTACTTACTGTCGGGTGTGAGATATTTTTTTAGAATATGTTGTGCAATTTTTCTGTTTAAACAGATGTCAATGCATATTATTTGTTATATTGTTATGTTTCTTAATAAATAGAAATATAATTCTTTAAATAAAATAATCTTGTTAAATTATTTTTGTATTTTCTTTGCAGTAAACGTCTGTGTGAAATAAAATGCCTAAAATTGTTTTTTTACTAAAAATCAGTTAAGCCATATGCATTTAAAGTTTTAACTAATGACCTCCCCAAAAGATTGACCACGAGCCACTACTGATTCGTATGTAGTCTATTGATTAAGATTAAAAATAATCTGTTTTAAAATTTCTCAAATTACATCCCTTGGGGACTTAAAATGGGGATAAAAGTTTTATAAAAAAATCGTTATTTTTGAAGTTGTTAATATGAGAGTTAATAATTGGGCTTCTGATAACCCAGAAAAATAGGAGATGTCAGCTAAGAAAGGATTATAGAACACTTCTCTGTAAATGGGTAGAATGAGAGGAGGAGGGAGTGAAAGTTTGTATGGAGCAGATTTCATATTACAAAATAATAACAAATAAAATCGATAAAATAAACATTGCTTAAACCCACGACGCGCGCTACACCGCGTAGTGTGTGACGAAAGACGAAGCGCGAGAAGCTTGATGTGATGTGACCAAGGAAGTTTAAAGGTGTATGGAAGCCCAATGCTATGGCCCATTCGATCAAAAAATGTCCAGCCCAGTATGAAAATAACTGTCAGAGTTGGCCCCGCCGATTCTGCGCAATAACAAAATTCCACGAAATAATTTAATGTGTTCCCTACTTACACACTGATAAATCAGTGTGTAGTTAGGCAACACATTATACTTTTATGAGAGCCGTAGTACCGTTTTTGGTCTTAGGTTGTCTAAGATTTTTGGTGCAAGAGCGCGCACGGCGCGTATGAAACTATATCCGCGCTGTACCGTCAACCGTCGTCGTCTCATCATTCGTCATTTTCGTTGTGGTCTGTGCCCTTTGCGCCGTATTAGTTTCGATTGTTTTGCTTTGTGTGAGTACCTATATTTTGTGGTTGCAGAAGTTTTTTGGATTGATAAAAACCTTCTTATTTTAGTGATTAGTGTTTATTGAATTGTGACTATAATTTTGTGTTTATTGTTTGTTACTTATAATATCGTAACAAAATGATTAAAGGTTGTATAGTTTTGTCTTGCAAATCCAAGTGTAACATACCTGGCGTTTTTTACTTTAGGTAAGTATTTCTTATATTAAAATTAGGTGCTTCTTATGACACGTAGCGTTAGGTAACCGAAAAAATAATAATATATCAATTATGAATAATAGAATAATAAAAATTTCATAGGAAATAGCAGTGAGAAAAGTGAAGTAATCTTAACTATCTTTTAGATGATTTCCACAATGTTTGTGTATTTCTGTGGATTATTAAAAAGAAATAAGGTTTACATTTAGGTACTTTTATTTCATTTAATAATTTAGGACATTTAACGGACACTGTTACAATGGATACCTAGGTACGTATGAATGTTTGTTATAAGTGAAAAGTATGTGCCTAAAAATTTTTACTTTTTAATGTACAACCAGAATCTTAGGATTAGATTAAACTTATTTACACTATCTTGCCCCTCTTTTATCACAAAATTGGTGATAAGTACATGAAACTATCATACAATGTTTGAAATTTATTTTAAAAAATAGTGTTTTTATTTATTTACAAAGATTTTTGGTAAAAATACAAAACTCATAAAAATATCGACCATTTAAATAGAAGGCTTCTTTCCATATTATATCAGATGATATAAAATCCAATATTACACAATAATTTTAAATATTCTATGGTAGTATCGTTTAATAACCAACAATTTTGTGCAAAAAATAAAAAAAACAGTGAATGCTTGAATTTGACGATGTCAACTTATAGATAGTAACAAAGAATTATGGAAGTCCGGCTCTGACCTACTATTCATTGCGCAAACTCCGCGGGGCCAATCCCCCTATTCCCGCTGCCCTGCACGCCTGGACAATTTTGTTCTACAGTATCGGGCTTCCATACACCTTTAAACTTCCTTGGATGTGACGCGATGGAGTAGGAGGGGAGGAAGGAGCAATATTCCGCGAGAAAGGGTAAAAAGCAAAACAGCCAAAATTTTGCAGTCCACGCGGACGAAGCCGCCGGCGAAATGATAGTAATTTTAATATAGACTGATAAAAATAAGTTTTCACCTTTAACACAGTTTCAATATTTTAGGATCTTTTAAATGTTAATGAGTCTTTCTTTTATAAATATAGAGTGCTACTAATTCGAGACCATAAATTAAGTTATTAGCCAAGTTTATACAGCGAGGACCAATTAGGTCCGTAGACCAAATCGAGGATTTATTTTTTAGTACACAAGAATTAACACCAACTTAATTTGTGGATCAATTAAATCCAGGTTTAACTTTAGTACCAAAATAAGAGTTTGGTAAATTGGTTGCGGCGTAAGCGGCGTTTGAAAGAGGAGGTTTGCAATTAAATTGGAAAAAAGGTGTAAAATAAATATAAAAATTAGTTTTTAAAAGGTGTTTATAAAATATTGTATGCCAATTTTGTGTATAAGTCAAAAATTCTGTGCAAAAAGATGGAGGAATAGTCAAAATAAGGTTAGTTTGATTTTCAAATTTGATGATGAATATCTCGAAAAAGAAACATTGCCAAAAAAATTGTTTTCAGATTTGTAATCAGCGCCCCAAAAACAGGATGGCAAAAACTCGGGCTTTTGTATCAAATTGGTGGGTTTTTGTTGGGTTTTTGGGTTATTGTGAGTTTTTGCTATTTTTGACATTTCTTGATAAAAATTTAACCTAAAAATTTGTTTTTGTTTGGAAGATTAAGTAGTTAATGTGCTAGGCACTATGGTAGATGTTCTAGAGATTCCTTATGATGCACAATGTGCAGAAAATGACAAAAAAATCTAGATCCTAAGAATGTTTTTTTCTTTTATTCGGGTTTTTGCTTATGGGTTTTAGGGTATGGGTTTTTGTCTAAATTAAAATGGGTTTTTGATACAAAAACCAACTGGGTTTTTCAAGTGAGTTTTTGAGTCTTGCCAGCCCTGCCCAAAAAGCACCCGATGCCAAAGTTACTATACCAAATATGTAAAGTTAAATTACATAAATTTACTGTTATTGATATTAACTTACCCATCCAAATCCATGACCTGAGAATCCGACATACGTTGCATATTAGTATTTCTTGGCAAGCAATTAAATTCCAAAGCTCTGTTTTCTGGCTCTAATTTTACATTCGAAAAACAGGAGATTTTATCTTCTATAAAAACATCTCCTAGATCGTCTTCCTCTTTTTTAACTAATTCTTTGGAGAAGTAATTATCAATTTGCTCAGGCACATCTTTTTTAACAGCAAAAGATGTATTAAATTTTACCTCATGGCCTTCATCTAAGGGTTTCGGGAATAATTCGACCAGACCTTTTGAAATAGTTAATATCTCCTCGTCAGGGCCTTTTTCCATTGTGAAATTTTAAATAACTGCTAAAAGATGTGTAACCCAGTAAAAATACGGAAATAAAGGTTTATAGGGTAAAATATAACATTTGTCAATCCCAAACCACTAAACATTTTACCATAAAATAGGTTTAGAAAGGTTGTAAATTAGGACTGCCTAGGCTTCGACAACCGTGACAAGAGCAAGATTTATAATTATCCAAATAAGGATATTTCAAAAAGTTGATCTGACTCTTTTGTCGCTCTTGTTCTGGGGATTAGCCTTCGGTCATACACCTTCTAGAGGTAGACTTGCCGCTTGACCGGGGCAGAGTACGAGAGAAAGAAAAACGATTTAAACCCTCTTTCCTGCTTCACGTGTTGAGGTTGGGCGGCGGCCCCGCCAATATTTAAAAGTTTCCGTCGACTACTATCAGCACTTCGCGCGGAGATTCGCATGGTCAGGCGGCAAGACAGCCTCTAGCAGGTATATGCTCGAAGGTTCTATGTGCTTTTTAAAAACATAAAATATAACTTTTTAGAAATTTAATAGAGGTTTTTAGTTAATATTACTTCTCCATATTTTGTTTGACTGTTTTAAACATGTTTTTCAGCACTTAAATTCGAACCGCTTCTACAAGTAATAAATTTAGTGTAAAGTGATTTGACCAAACTCCCTTGGATTTGACAAGCAAACATATTTTATTATTTCGAAGGACTTGTGATCCAATTATAAAGGGTCATTGTTAAAACAAAGTCAAATGTGTTTTTGTATGACCATACGATGTTACGCTCCATTTGAGGGCGTAAAAGTGCACTTTTACGCCCTAGGGTGAAAAAGTAACAAAAGCGCTCGCATTCATAAATTTATAAAACAACAATAAGGCCTTAATTTTTGGTAAACTAATAATTTATTTATTTAACGTTATAAACACTGATTAGTTACAATTTAAAATATTAAAACTGGTAAATTTAAGTGAACTTACAAAAGGATCTACAGAAGAGTGAACATTGAAATATACAAGGACTCGCGAGACTGAAGCAAAAGTACCATAGTTAGTCCCATGTCCCATAAAATGAAACCCAAAATACTTATATTATTCCCAAGTGACCAACTGGAAATTTTTAATTGAATTTTGTAATGAAGAGCAGGGCAATTAATACTGTTATTAATTCGTCAATAAAACATGCATATCGTAGCTCTAGAATAATAGTAAGGCAAGTAAAAAGGCCCGTTTTGAGATATTGGGCATTTTAAAATTAAAATTACCGTATTTGGAAAACCTTTAGAATTATATAACTAAAATTTATTGCATATTATATGTATTTGTGAATATTAACAATGTACTAAAAACTGTTATTCTAAAAGGTACTTTTTTTTGTTTTTACAAGGAAGTATAGCGTCTCTATCTTAGACCGAATAGACGACAAGACAAAATTAAATTTCTTTGTTTTTTATTCAAGATAACCGTGTTTTACAGAAAAACCTTATTTTTACAATTTTATCTTTTTTATGTAAGTTGTTTTGGTATTTTAACAAAATCATAAAGGAACCATATAAATTATATTAACAAGTAATATTTTTATAAAAAAATACGATTTTTTAACTAAATAAAAAAATCATAAATATTACCAGGAATATTTTTCACTTAGATTTATTAAAAAAAAACAAATTTATGCTTTATTACAATTAAATTTTTAAATAAAAAAAACTGGAAATTTCCCATAGTTCTGCAAAATAACTCCAAATAAACTTTCGCAAATCCTCAATTTTAAAAACAAACTTTTTATTGCTCAAAATTATGATTATATAGAGATTATTGACTAATGGTGTTCATTGGTGTTGCGTCAATAAAATAAAAAAGAAAATTTTTATGTTGTCTTACTATTATTCTGGATCGACGATATTAAAAAAGGGAACCATTTAATAGAGGCATATTCAAAAACAAGTCAAATGGACAAATCTGCACATGCTCTTTAAAATTTTAATGTCGAAGTTTGTGCTTTGGTGAATAATTTTTATAAACAGTTTGATGGTCACACTGATCGCATTTAAACATATTAACTTCTTCGGGATTTTTATGTCAGTTAACAGTTTGATAATTGCAATAATCGCATTTAAACATATTACTATCTTAGGGATATTTATGCCGTATGGTGTGTCTATTTAAAAGACTTTTATCCATGGTATGATAATCGCAATGATCGCATTTAAAAATATTAACATCTTCGGGATTTTTATGTCGAAATTCGTGTTTTTTTAAAACATTTTTGTAAACAGTTTGATAATTGCAATAATCGCATTTAAACGTGTTAACTTCAGGATTATTATGTCGAAATTCGTGTTTTTTAAAATTATTTCTGTAAATAGTTTGATAATTGCAATAACCGCATTTAAACACATTAACATCTTCGGGATTTTTATGCCGTATGGCGTGTTTATTTAAATTACCTTTATCCCTGGTTTGATAATCGCAATGATCGCATTTAAACATATTAAGTTCATCGGAATTTTTATGTCGAAGTCCGTGTCTTTTTAAAGCATTTTTGTAAACAGTTTGATAATTGCAATAATCGCATTTAAACATGTTAACTTCAGGATTGTTATGTCGAAATTCGTGTTTTTTAAAATTATCTTTGTAAACAGTTTGATAATTGCAATAATTGCATTTAAACATATTAACATCTTCGGGATTTTTATGCCGTATGGCGTGTTTATTTAAATTACCCTTATCCATGGTTTGATAATCGCAATGATCGCATTTAAACATATTAACTTCATCGGAATTTTTATGTCGAAGTCCGTGTCTTTTTAAAGCATTTTTGTAAACAGTTTTATAATTGCAATAATCGCATTTAAACATGTTAACTTCAGGATTGTTATGTCGAAATTCGTGTTTTTTTAAATTATTTTTGTAAGCAGTTTGATAATTGCAATAATTGCATTTAAACATATTAACATCTTCGGGATTTTTATGCCGTATGGCGTGTTTATTTAAATTACTTTTATCCATGGTTTGATAATTGCAATGATCGCATTTAAACGTATTAACTTCTTCGGAATTTTTATGTCGAAGTCCGTGTTTTTTTAAAGCATATTTGTAAACAGTTTGATAATTGCAATAATCGCATTTAAACATGTTAACTTCAGGATTGTTATGTCGAAATTCGTGTTTTTTTAAATAATTTTTGTTAACAGTTTGATAATTGCAATAATTGCATTTAAACATATTAACATCTTGGGGATTTTTATGCCGTATGGCGTGTTTATTTAAATTACTTTTATTCACGGTTTGATAATCGCAATGATCGCATTTAAACGTTTGACCAAGTTTTATTTGACGAGAAGGCCTCTTTAAATTCTGCTCTTGCATTGTTTGGTCATCACATTGATTTTCATTATAGTGTAAATGATCTTCGTATTTTTCATTGCCAAAGTAATTAACCAACATGCTGAAAAACAAAAAAATTAGAGCAAGGACAATTATAGACGCACAATGCCAAGTTTTTGGTAATAGATTGGGACACTTGCTTACTCGAGCGGGTGTCCATCGAGAGAAAATATGTTCACACGCTGCTATATAAACAAACACTGTTGCCAAGGCTATGACAATGGTGACAGTAATTAGGAATTATTTCTGTGGGGAATAGGCCAAATTAATTTAATAATGATAATTAAAATTGCTTTATAATAATAAAATTTTAATTATTCTTGCTTTTTAGTAACTGCAGTTACTGTAGATATAATATGTATGTGACATCTGAAGTTATTTAAAAAGAGTACATACCTGTTTTGGTATTGCTGTAGATCTTCTTCCTTGATGGCCACTTCTTCATTTTTTATGTTCCACTCTTCAATGTTTGTTTTGTATGGTTTTATAATATCATATGTCACTGTGGTGTCTTCAACTTTCACATCCCTTACAATTTGTTCAGTAAAGAAATCATTGGGTCTTTAAATAAAAAAAAAAATTGCAATTTTAATATACTGACAGGTCTACTGTAGTATAAACATAGGAAATACTTAGGCGAATTGACTTACATTCGCTTGACTCGAGCTAGCGAAACAAAACTCGCAAAAACGATGCGATAAATGTGGAATGTTTTTTAAGATTTAATTTTGAATTTAAATATTATTTACTTTCTTGCAGCCGCAGCCATTGCAAATACGTGGTAAGTTCTCTTGGAAACTCGTTTCTTCACTAAAAATAAATAATCTTTTCCTGAAGCATTTGAAAACAGACCTATACCATATCTGAAAACAATTTTTAGAATTATCCAAAATTTTGAGACCCACGGGTGTGTGTCTCCCCAAAAACATAAAAAACAGGACCTCGTAAATGAAGAACGGGAAGTAAAAGAGGCATTAGTTTGTGTTACTGCTGAACAAGACACCACTGTAACCAGTAGACAACTTGCTGCGGTAACAGATTCATCGCCTACTACAGTTAAAAGAGTCCTTAAAAAAAATGGCTTCCGATCCTACAAGGCCCCAAAAACACATGAAATTTTTGCCAAAGACCAATTTCGACGTATGGAGTTTTGCGAATTAATAATGGAAAGGGCAAATACAGATGAAAACTTTCTTAGATCGATTGTTTTCACCGATGAATCGACGTTTCCATTATTAAATCGACATAATCCAACTCAAGTTCGATATTGGTCTCGTGAATACCTACACAGGTATTTTGAGGTTGAACCCAGTATCCTCAAAAATTGAATGTTTCGGCTGGTATGGTGGAAGAACACCTTATTGGACCATTTTTTATTGAAGGCAATTTAACTGCAGCAATTTATTTGGATCTGTTACAACAACAAATTGTACCGGCAATTCGACAATTATTAGGAGTAAGATTTGGTAATATCTGGTTTCAGCAAGATGGTTGTCCCGCTTACACTGGACGTATTGTTCAGACGTAGAACCATTTTGTGGCCCGCGAGATCACCAGACTTTGCTCCTAATGATTTGAGTCATGATAGGGCTAATATTTTGAAAGAACTTTGAATAAAAATCGAAGAAGCTTTTCAAACAATCAGACCAAATATGCTAACAAACGTTAGACGGGGTTTTTACGATCGTTTGGGATATTGCCTTGCGCAAAAAGGAGGTTAGTTTGAATATTTATTATAATTTAATTTTAGAGTATTTTTTATGTTTCTAATTATTTATTTTTTCATTGGGTACTATTTTAATTTTAGAAATGAGTTTTGGGTTTAGAGAACTTACTTTTTATTTTGCTTTGGCAAATAATGAACTGATAAATAAAGCTGTTGGTATTTAATTCCCTATTTATAAATAACGGTATTAAGTATCAATTGTTTTCTCAATAGATTAGACCGTACAAATTTATTTTTCGTAATTTTCAAGCGCGCCTTAAACCCTACAATACACCCGTGCGAAAGCATATTAAACAAACTGAGATCTCGTTCGGTTAATCATGCATGCGGATGTTTATCGATCGAAGCGGACAGTAGTAAATTCATCAGTTCCCTGCCTATGTTTCTACTACACTGGACCTGTCTGTATAAAGATAAAAATAAGTTTCTATTTTTAACACAGCTTTAATATTTAGGATCTTTTAAATCTTAATAACTTTTTCTTTTATAAATATAAAATGCTACTAATTCACGACCATCAGAGCTGTCGATAATTCAATTAAAATAATTAAAAAATCGTATTCAATTACTTCTCAGTAATTAAATTACTTTAATTCAATTACTTTTAGTTTTAATTGATAATTGATTTACTTTTAAGGAACAACATAATTGGTAATCGTAATTTACTACTACTTAGAAGAGTAATTGGTAATTGTAATTGAATTATTTTTTAAAAGTAATTGCGACAGCTCTGACGACCATAAATTAAGTTATTAGCCAAGTTTACACTGCGAAGACCAATTGGGTCAGTGTACCAAATAAAGAAACTTATTTTTCTTAGTACACAAGAGTTTACACTAACTTAATTTGTGGATTAATTTAATTCAGGTTTAATTGTAGAGGGTTATTCATTTTAAAGTAAACAGGGCTTTATTTTTGAACTTCCCTATACTTTTTTAAAAAACGTATATAGCCATTTCGTGTATTTTTTTTCAAAGAATTCAATAAACCAATCAGAAAAACATTTGAAACAAAAGCAAAAGAGTTACAGCACGAGTGACTTATTTTAAATGGAATACCTCGAGATTTTCACGAGGAATTCGGTGATTTAGGGGTTGTTGGGTTTATTTCCTGCAGTTCTGCTGCAATTGTCTAAAAACTGCATGATACTATAAGGATAGTTTCATCTGAAAAAACCTGTTGCCACAGGTCACAGGTGCTTATTTGTCAAAGTCAAGAATTTTAAAAATATGTTTATTACTTTCTGCAGTAGTTTTATTATGAGGTTCTTTTTAGGAACTCCTCGTAGTTGTAATGAGTGCATCGTCCTATACCTAAAGTCCAAAATTTCTGTCAGTGACTCATTTAATACCGGCCACCCAACCGACGAAGCGGCTGAATAAAAATCTAACACTAGTAAATGATTTTTAAGCCAATGATATACTTTTCCTCTCAAATAACAGTGAACCGGCCAAAAGTTTCATCGCCACGTTGTCATATTTCGCAAAAATAAATCACCAGCCAGCGATCGCACTTAAAATAGCACGCCAATATGTATTGAAGACAATAAAAGTGGCAATGCACATTCCTTAGTTTACAACTTGAAGAGACTTGAAAATATCGTATCGACGTATCGACAGGGTTTTCGTGCTGTTCGATGATTTTATTTAGTTATTATTGATTATGGACAGATTTTGTAAGTTTAAATTTTAATTGCTATACAGGGTATTTTCTAAATATTATAAATTTCTAATAATTGTAGTATATAGATATTGTTTTGTGCCAATTTTATAATAGTTTATCTTATTTAGTGTATATAGTTGTATATAAAGATTTAGTGTTGTTAAGTGCTTTTAATTCTGTAAACTATGAATGTTAACCAACCTTTAACCAGTTATCCGCCTACAAAAAAAAAACTCAGTTAATGTTAAAAGAACGAATAATGGTTAAAAATGTTTACCATGGGATTTGGGAACGAAATCCAGAACTAACCACTTTGGATGCTGCAGAGATATGTGCAACTTTAACAAAAGTTAATTCGCGTACGGTATTCAGAGTTTTAAAAGGCAAAGAAATCAATATTAGTAATTATGCGGATACTGGAAAATGCGATTTTTTCGCTATTTTTTTGCACACTTTTTACTTTTTGATTGTTAAACATGAATCAGAAGCTGTTTTTTTGGCTGCCTCTTATAGTATTTAAAAAAATAATAATTGAATTGTTTAATTCCATTTTACGACATATTCCTTTAAATTCTGCCATTTGCACGAAAACATATTTAAAAAACTCATACTATTTTAATATTAAAAAAAAAAACATTTAAAAAGTAAGGAAAAACCTTAATTTTCAATAAAAAGTAGGTAAAACGTTTACGTCCGAATTCAACTCGAAATTTAAAAATGTTGACCTGTTACCAGGTTGTAATAGTTTTCTTTATGACATTTTTATAAGGTATGCGAACCTTCCTTCGCTCGATCCGCAATGTTTGATCAAAAATATTCTCGATATGGAAATCCTAAATATGGAACAAAAGACCCGAAATAGTTATTGCATTCTACAAGCTGATGATCTCAGAGCTTTAGTGTTCTTATATAGTGGATATTTTTGATGAAGCAATGCGTGTGAATATCGTATTTAATATTGAGATTGCAAGATCGGTGGTAAATTGGCAAGTCGGTGTAACTTGAATTGTCTATCGTTCTGCTTTTACATCTTTTTTAATTTAGGTATGTTAAGACTAAAATTTTATTATTTTTTTCATGTAGCAAAATAAAATCAGAGAAGGTAAAATTAAAGTAAAAAATGTATTTTTTTTTGGAAAACGTTGAAAAACCGCCAAAAAAACTCAAATTTGTGTTCTATGACCTCAAAATAGGAGGTGTGCAAAATTAAGCAAAAAAATTACATTTTTCATTAATCCGAATAATACCAAAATAATATAGGCTTGTTACTAATTTAAAGGGTTGATGAAAATGTGAGAAAATAACTTTTGCTTGTAAAAAATATTTTTATGTTTTGACGAAATTTTATAATTTATTTTCTAAAATGCGTACGCCACTGGAATTGATTCCCCTGACCCCACACAACCCGGGGCACTCTAAAAGCGAGCGATGCGTCATTGACAGAAATTTTGGACTTGAAGTATAGGTAATATCTTTTTTTTAGGCCGAAACCGAAACTCACGTGGTCAAGTATAAAATTCCTTAAAATACTCAAATTTGGTGCATTTTACCCATTATTCTGCTTTAATTAGGACATGAAATGGAAACAGTATATCAGTTTTGTTGTAAATCATTTATTTTAATTTTATCTTTTAGGTACCTCTTATATAAAAATAATAATTACTAAAATTACTATTACACTCTTAGTTCCAGGGACTTCCGAAATCAGTTTCGGTCAAATCAATTTTGGCCGCCGAAACTTGATTTTTAGCCGAAACTCGGCCGAAAACGAACATTCGGTCGGACACTATCAGTTATGCTGTGCACAAGTAAATATGTTACATGGTTAGCTCTAAGTATATACTTTAAAAAGGTAAAAGATTTTGTTGCTATGATTTAATGGAGAAAAGTTATATTCAGTTAGACTTTCGTCAAATCTTTAAATGGGATTTTTCTAAACTAGTAGTTTTCAAATTGGTCCGGTTTTCTTCCAAAGTACCGATGTGTTACTAACAAAAATAAGTCCTCGATTTGGTCCACAGACCTAAAAGATCTTCACGGTGTTCACTAGGCTAGTATTAAGAACAGAATCAAAGTCTTAAAATTTAATTACATAAATTTACTATTATTGATATTAACTTACCCATCCAAATCCATGACCTGAGATTCCGAAATACGTTGCATATTAGGATTTCTTGGCAAGCATTTAAATTCCAAAGCTCTGTTTTCTAACTCTAATTTTACAGTTGAAAAGAAGGACACTTTATCTTCTATAAAAACATCTCCTAGATCGTCATCCTCATTTTTAACTAATTCTTTGGAGAAGTAATTATCAATTTGCTCAGAAACATCTTTTTTAACAGAAAGAGATGTAGAAAATTCTACATCATCACCACTGTTACACATTCTTTCATGTACCTGTTTCGGGAATAATTCGACCAGCCCTTTTGAAATAGT
This sequence comes from Listronotus oregonensis, assembly GCA_019359885.1. Classification (NCBI taxonomy): domain Eukaryota; kingdom Metazoa; phylum Arthropoda; class Insecta; order Coleoptera; family Curculionidae; genus Listronotus; species Listronotus oregonensis. The sequence goes on along the minus strand of JAHBCN010010317.1, from coordinate 12,061 downwards.
TGATATCTTCTCGTCAGGCACTTTCTCCATTGTAAAATTTTAAATAACTGCCTTTGTTAAAGAGGTGTAACACAGTAAAAATACGGAAATATAGGAGGTTTATGAAATAAAATATAAAATTTGTCAATCACACCCCACTAAACATTTTACTATAAAATAAGGTTAGGACGGTTTTAAATTAGGACTGCCTAGGCATTCGACAACCGGGACAAGCGCAAGACTTATAATTATTCGAATAAGGATATTTCAAAAAGTTGATCTGAAACTTTGATCGCTCTTGTTTTGGGGATTAGCCTTCAGGCATATAACTTCTAGCGGCACCTTGCTGCTGGGCCATGCGACAGAGCAAGTACCAATAAGTTTAATCCCTCACTTCCGGCTTCTAAATATAATTGTTCGGCGAAGACTTGTATATACCCTCATAGTCTTTCTCGCCCGCTGTTCGCACAGAGGGGCTGCCTCTAGGGAGAAATATGCTCGAAGGGAACACCCAACTAATTTAATTATGTATTCTGCTGTGATAAATTAAAGAATCATATTTCGTGGTTTTAGCTGTTTTTAACTTATTATTTAATCTCTGTCGAATTTGTACTATACAGGGTGTTATGGAAATAGTTTGATATGTTGACATGGGTTATCCTTCGAAAAAATATCTACTAGAGGCAGACTTGCCGCTTAGCAGTGCGGACAAGTGCAACGACTATAATGATCTTTTCGCGACTTACCGTTTTTAACTACTGGTTGATAGCAAGGGTGGTAAACTTAACAAGGAGTGCTCGATTTTTACTATTTGTCCACAGATATAGGTTATGTTTGGACGTCACCCGTTTGCCCATTTTGCCCAGAAGGTAGATTTATTTTATTAATTTTTGTTAAATATTCAACTTTAAAAAACTATTTTGAATATGCACTTACTATTAGAACTGTAATGTATAATATTTTAAAAAATTAAGTCTTTATATTACTTGTAAACAAAACAAAAAGGCAAACGGATTACGTCACAAATACCGAATTGACATTTAAATTCGCGTATATGAGCTTAAATGGGATCGAGCAATCCTTGTTAGGTTTATCACCCTTGGGTTGATAGCAGTTATTTCCCCCACCATTCTAACCGTGTTTAACCCGCCTATCCTCGCAAAAACAAAATGGTTTACGTATGTCAACTTACATACTAATCGTTTAATACACTTTTAAGTTTAAATTTAAATGTAAGGTCTTTGGAGAGACAACTAACCACAACTAACCATTATTAAAGCTCCTCCTGACGAGTGGCGATAGCGGTAGATACTGGGTACAAAGTAATGACGTAGATACTGACGTCAGAACACCTTCCCCTACGTTATCGCTTCTCGCGAAAATAAACCGGTATGTTAACTGTCTTAACAATGTTCAACGTGGTATGTCGCCAAAATTTGATGTATATTTTTCTTTATTAATATGAATAATCTGTGGACTATATACTTGTGAATGTAATAAATTTTATATAGGTGAAACTTCCAGACCATTAGCCAAACGCATAAAAGAACATAGAACATATATTAGAAACGCAGAATTCCACAAATCAAAAATCTGTCAACACGCACTTGATAATAACCACATAATAAACTGGAATGCGTCTAGCATTTTAGCAAAGGAAACTTGTTAGAAAAAAACGTAAAATAAAAAAAGTGCATTTATTTTATTAAATAAAGACAGCAAATATCTGTTAATTTAAATAATACATGGTTACCCATGCTTGATGCTGAAGTAAATTCAGATAAACTTAAAATCAATTAATACACCATACCACCCACGTTTCTGGTATTTTTGAATACTATACATACACCAGTTCAATAACCTAGTGATGACAAAACGTCATTAAAAAGTAAAAAAAAGCTATCAGAATTTCCTAAGTTTTTAGACCAAAAATTTCATAAATTTTTGGTCTAAAAATATAAGCTTTCCTAAAGTTTCGGTGTATTACGAAAACATTTCAAAATGTCTTTGTATAATTCTCTAGAGGACTAAAATTTGTCAGGTCTGATTTCAAGATACTTAATGTAATCTCTGTATTCTGAACTTAAGTCATAGTTATTATGCCAAGACAAACCCTAAAGGAGGATATCGAATGGCATTTCATCTTTTACGAATATATTATTAGAAAGAACTTAAAAAGCCTTATCAGCATAGCTGTCGCAATTACTTTTAAACATAGATATATAAGCAAAGGGAGATAAAACTGTATACAATTAAAAGCAATCAAACATTGAAATAGTGTCTACCTCTCTAGACCACTTGATGGTCAAACGTGCTTGATACACATGCACCCTTGCCAATTGTCCTTTATTGGCGAATTTTTAGGATATTGCTTTATTAATATTTTCTTTTTAAATTCCTAAAGAGATTATAGATCATAACATGTCGTTATGCAATAACTTAGTAGCAGCGACAGAAATATATTTTGTAGTTGATTTTTATTTTGCTTTATTATTATTTTTAAAAATAATCATAACGGAATATTAACGATCAAGATGGGCAACACTGCTTTTTGTAGTTTATTCATAATTTTCGTACGCTACGCTCACGAAGGTCGTCGGACAGCTAGTGGTAAATTTTTTATTTGTGTTGTGAGGCGGTGTTGCATTTTGTTTAAACTAGCTCAGAGAGAGATTTGCGTTTTAAAAGGGCGGTTATAAGGATATTTTCTTAATATTTTATGTATTATTTTTAATAGACTAGAAAATGGTTGTAAAGTGCCAGGTTTGTGGAAAACTGGATTCTCGTAACAAAAATCTTTCGTTTCACAGGTAAGTTTAAACAGTTCTTTTATAAAACTTTTTTTCATTGACGTGCAATACCATGGCGAACAAATAACCTTTTATGTTATATTTTTGTGCAGATTAACAACGATTGTTTACTTATTTTAACATAAAATTTGATTATATAACTAACGAAAAAATTGTTTAATTATTTTATAATCGATTGAAAGTAACCATCAAGGTATAGTTTTTGTTATAAACTTTTTTATTAGATTAATATACCATATGAACGATTTCAATTATAAAATTTGTTTTAAGGTTTCCTGTTGACCCGGAGAGAAAAAAATATGGTTTTTCCTACTTGGATTTGAAAAAAATATGCAGTTACCACAAATTGCCAAAATCTTTCAGATTATTTTGATCCTTGTGATATTATCACAAATAGAAATTAATAGTTAGTTAAATATTCTTGAATTAGTTAAGAATGCTTTAATATTGTCACTGAATACAATAAATTATATGCAAAAAAACAGTTGAAATTTTTTCTCACCTTTTTTCTTTTCTCGTAACCAAAAAACATTAAAAACATAGAAGTTAAAAATACCTATTTAATATAGAAAAATGAAATTTGTTCACAAGAAAGGGTCCTAAAAATAGACTTTTTATTTAAATCCAAATCCCACATTTTAATTTTCCTGAAAACTCAAATTTATATTTTGATATTCGTACTGAACTAAACATTTTTTGGTCTATTAATTTCCTCCTCTCACTTTTACAAAATGGTATTGCATGCGTTTTTGATCTCATTAGTGGACTTTAAGGGTGGCTGTCAGATGATCTCTTATTCCTTTTTATGACATAAAAGTAAATCTATAAAAATCGGTGTGGATAGCGATAAAGTTAAATAAACAGATTTAAGCTTTTTATTATGTATGGTTAACGGTTAACAATGCCAGTTTTCAGAAGGGTCGCTTTATATGATAAATAAAGTTTAATTATTGTATTGAACCAATGGTTTTTTTTTACTTGCACTTTCTTTACCATTACTTTTTAAGTAATTGAATTACTTGTGATTCGTGAAAATCAATTACCAATTACGATTACAGCATCCTATTAATTGATAATCCAAATACAATTACCTTTTTCGGAAAGTAATTGAATTAAAGTAATCCAATTACTGAGAAGTAACTGAATACGATTTTTCCATTATTTCAATTCAATTGCCGACAGCTCTGCTTATCGATATATCAAAAGAAAAAATTTAAATTAAGATTTTTAATTCGTCTTACTGTAGTTGAATTTTTTCGGATATGCAGTCCCGACATTTTTTTGCATCGTTAACTGATACAGTTTTGCAGAGGGAAACAATAAATTTACCAAAAAAAGTCATGTGTTTTCTTATTTCAACTGTTACTGTTAAAATAGGAAATAAGCGACTAAACGAGCAAAGCCAGCTCATTATTCTAAATTTATTGGCTTTTTTTGAGCTAGAGAAGCAACAAGAAGCTGCAGGAATTGCCTTGAACTTGCAAAATGTGGTGAAAAGGACAGCTGCCGCAACGAAAGTGAGTGCAATAGCAATATTTAATTTTAAAAAATATGGACTAAAATCGGACAAAAGTTAAAAGAAGTATCATCAACAAGAAATAAAGAGCATATCAAAATTACTGACTACTTAAAAAGCAAGATCCGGGATACCATGCATCACATCAAAAATTAAATGATGAAATGAGCATTTATTTTAACTTCTCCATTAGTTTTTTGCGAAAATGGGTAAAAGAAATGGGCTTTCAGTGGAAGAAAAGTAACAACCGAAAGTATCTCATGGATTTACCATATGTTTTTAATAAAGGAATTAAATTTTTGAGAGAATACACAAAAAATATAAGTCTACTTCAAAACGGTCTTACTCCAGTATTTCTTGATGAAGCATGGATATTCAGTAAAGGATTTTTAGAAATACCTTTGGGAGGATGATACAAAGCTCTTCAAAAGCAGTGAAGGTGAGTAAAAGTTGCTTTTATTCAAAAAGAACCATTGGTAGGGGATCAATTACCAATACCTATACACTTGCGCCCTAACATTTTTTCCGTTTTGATTAATGTGCTAGGTTGGATTTGAGAATTGCCTTGGGATTTGGATTCGTGATGGGATGAAGTGAATATATGTTTTTAATTATACTAGACTTGTAAATTAATACTATAAAAACATTTTTTCCTTTTGCGCCGATGTTAAAACCGTTAATTTTTTTAGGTTATAGATATATCGTCGTCAACGCCGGCAATGAAAAAACAGGAATTTATCAAGGAGAGGCTAGATTGCCTTCGCCTTCAAATCATTAATTATCATGGACATCGCTAGCTACCATTTCGGGCTGGTAGAAGACATACCCCGCAAATCTTGGACCAAAAAAGATTAATTCTGTGGCTTTCTGAAGAAAATATTGCCTTTCCTGGGACAGCTACGAAAGACCAACTCTGGGATTTGGTAGAAAAAAACCGAAGTTTAGAAAAGAAATATTTCCTTGACGAATATTGAAACCTTTTGGTTATAAAGTTCTTCGCCTCCTACCGTACCATTGTCAATATAAAACGAAATCGAATGGTTTGGTCAGAGGGCAAAAGAAAATATGACCAATATATTTCTGCCTTAAAAGGAACCTCTTCTGAAGTGTTGGCCTGGAAAGGATTGGGAAAAACCCCTGAGCATTGGCAGAACTCATATTGGCACGCCCAAAAAGAGATCCTAGAAGGGAATAAAATATGCGATTCTTCAGATATAAACCCGTCATAGTGACTGATTCGGATTATGAAGATGAGAGCGACGATCTGTTATCTGACCTTGACGATCTTTGATTTATATCATGTAATATTTTATTTAAAAATTGTTTATTTATTTATTTAAATTTAGTTTAATCACTTTGCACACATTAAGTTTCCTATTGTTACCATTGGTTTATATTGCATTGTATTGCAATCAACATCTTTGGAATATCCTTTTGTCCTTGATGATACTTCTTTAAAGCTTTTGTACCATTTTAGTCCATTTTTTTTTAAATTAAATATCGCTCCTTCATTTACTTTCGTTGAGGCAGTTGTCCTTTCCACCAAATTTTAAAGGTTCAAGGCAATTTCTGCAGCTTCTTGTTGTTTCTCTAGCTCAAAAAACGCCAATAAATTTAGAATGATGAGCTGTTTGCATTTTAAAGTATTGTTAAGAAAGCATTTTTTGTACACTTTTTTATAAATAAATCAGATTTTATATTGTTAAAAAAACTTTTAGTTTTTCTTAAAAGTGTGGGAAATAGAGTCTTTACAGTTTATAAAAAAATCCAAATTATAAAGAAATATATTTGTAAAAAAATATAAATGAAACATTTATAAAAGCATTTGTCAGATCCATCTCCAACGGGTTCGGAGCGAAAAGTTCTTATGGTGTGAACAAATGCGCAAATTGAAACAAATGCATTTGGTATCATGTTAACATAAACGTTTTTTTTGGGCTTTTTGACATAACTGCATATCCGAAAAAATTCAAGTATATTATTTTAAAGCGGCGATTTCATCAAAAGGGGACCATTTAATAGAGGCATATTCAATGTGAGATCTCACAGGCGAACAAGTCAAGCTATCGTAATTAATTCACAAACAAATATGCACATGCTCTTTGGATTTTTCATGTCGAAGTTTGTGCCTTTTAAAATTATTTTTATAAAATGTTTGATAGTCACATTGATCGCATTTAGACATGTTAACTTTTTCGGGATTTTTATGCCGAAGTTCGTGTTTTTTTAAATTATCTTTGTAAATAGTTTGATAATTGCAATAATCGCATTTAAACATGATAACATCTTCTCGATTTTTATGCCGCAAGGCGTGTCTTTTTAAATGACTTTTTTCCACGGTGTGATAATTGCAATGTTCACATTTAAACATGGTCAGTTCTTCGGCACTTTTATGGCGGGCGACGTGCTTATTTAAATAAGCTTGAGAACGAGTTTCATAATTACAATTATTGCATTTAAACATTTTAACCTCTTTGGAATGTTGAAGTTTGTGCTTTTTATACTAGATTTGTAAACAGTTTGAAAATTACACTGATTACATGCTATATACTTCTGTTTATGTTAGGTTGTGTCTTCTTATGACTCTTAAGTTTGATATTACGTAATCGCATTTAAACATGTTAATTCTTGGTTTTATGTTTCAGTTTGTGCGTTTTTACATTAAACTTGTGAAGATTTTCATAGTCACAATGACTGCATTTAAACAAACAAATATCTTCGGGATTTTTATGCCTGAGAAGATGCAACTGCAAACTACGTTTGTGTACAGTTTGAAAATTACACTGTTCGCATTTAAACATATCAACCTCTTCAGAAATTTTATGTCGGATGTTGTGCTTCTTTAAATTACTTTTGAAAAGAGTTTGATAATCACACTGATCGCATTTAAACATCTGACTAAGTGTTGTTTGACAAGAAGGCTTCTTTAAATTTTGCTTTTGCATTGTTTGTTCATCACATTGATTTTCGTTATAGTGTAAATGATCTTCGTATTTTTCATTGCCAAAGCAATTAACAAACATGCTGGAAAACAAAAAAAATTAATTAGCGCAAAGACAATTATAGTTTTTACTATAGATGTACAAAACAATGCTAAATTTTTGGTAATAAGTTTGGACACTTGCTTACTCGAGCAGGCGTCGATTGAGAGAAAATACATGCACAGGCTGCTACATAAACAAACATTGTTGCCAAAGCTATAACAATGGTAACGGTAATTAGGAATTCTTTCTGTAAGAAATGGATAAATTCGTTGTAATAATATTTTTTTTGCTGTATAATAATAAAACTTTAGATATGGAAATTCTAGTAGTATACAAAAAACATACTTAAAAATAAAAACTATGTTTTTGAGACACCCTATATATTTACCAACATTTTTTATTTAAAGTATTTTTTTGGTACTGTTTTTACAGAAACTCAAAATTTTCCATAACAAAAAAGTTACAGCGATTTTTTTAAAAATGCACATTTTTGAAAAACACCCTGTAACTCAGAAATGGCAACAGATATTGATGTGCGGTTTTTACCATTATGTTATTGACGAAAATTGAGCTCCAGACACCGACATAAGTTTTCGTCTATCTCCTGTAACAAGGTGGGTTTCCCTTAAAAAGTGTCAAATTTGTCCCACCCTGTGCAGGGGTGAAGAAATTTCTAGTACAAATAAAGTTGGGACATTCAGTATAAGTTTAAAGGAAAGAAATATCTGCTTTCTAGCAACTGCAGCTATTGTGATGTAATGACATCTGAAGTTATGTTAAAAAGGGTATCTACCTGTTGTCAAATTGCTCTTCTTCCTTGATGTCCACTTCTTCATTTTTTATGTTCCACTCTTCAATGTTTGTTTTGTATGGTTTTTGAATATCATATGTCACTGTGGTGTCTTCAACTTTCACATCCCTTACAATTTGTTCAGTAGAGAAATCATTGAATCTTCAAATAATAAGAAATTGTTTATAATTTTAATATAGAAAGATAAAAATAAGTCTGTACCTTTAACACAGTTTTATTATTTTAGGATCCAAAATTTAAATTTCTTATCTAAAAAGTTTTCGCCTTGGTTTTTAAGTAATGAGGCCTTCAAGTGGACTAACCTCAAAATTCTCCTTCTTGAAACTGATTACCATCAAATGGGAACACACACTGATTGGGCACTTATATATTAAACAAATACACTAAAATTTACAATAATTTGTCTGTTTTTAGTAAAAATCGCCTCAATTGAATCCACTTTTCTTTACCTTGTAAGTATATATATGATGTATAACCAAGAAAGTTTAAAGGTGTATGGAAGCCCAATGCTATGGCCCATTCGATCAAAAAATGTCCAGTCCAGTATGAAAATAACTGTCAGAGTTGGCCCCGCCGATTCTGCGCAATAACGAAATTCCACGAAATAATTTAATGTGTTCCCTACTTACACACTGATAAATCAGTGTGTAGTTAGCAAACCTTATTTATGAGAGCCGTAGTCCCGTTTTTTTTTCTTAGGTTGTCTAAGGTTTTGGTGCAAGGGCGCGCGGCGTATGAAATAAAACGCTGTACCGTCAACCTTCGTCGTCTCATCATTCGTCATTTTCGTTGCGATTTGTCCCCTTTTGCGCCGTATTAGTTTCGATTGTTTTGCTTTGTATGAGTACCTATATTTTGTGGTTGCAGAATTTTTTTGGTTTAAAAAACCTTCTTATTTTAGTGATTAGTTTTTATTAAATTGTGACATAAATTTGTGTTTATTGTTTGTTATTTTAATATCGTAACAAAATGATTAGAGGTTGTAGGGTTTTTGTCTTGCAAATCCAAGGGTCCAACCCGGCTTTTTTTATTTTTGGTAAAAAATCCCAACAAACATTTTTAGTCAAAATTTGGGAAAAATTTTACTTTTGAACTGTCTAGGACCAATCCTTTGGGTCAAAATTTCCGAAAATTTCCTGCCTTTTTCCCAAAATGGAGAATAATCTAAAGGTAATTTGGAAGGAAAAAATTAGTCCTAAGGTTATTTTCCCAAAAGAGGTTAAAAGAACATCTAAAGAGATTGGGGGGATATTTGTGGAAAACTTGTCCACATTTTGTCCACATTTATTCAAAGATGTATTTTTTGTCCAACCCTATATTACTCTCTTTCTCTTTTACTCACACAGAAATTTATATTTTAAATAAAACCTAATAAACCACACGGCTAACGCTACCTGTTGGCTTGTGCATCCATCAAGAAGTTGATTTTTAAGAAAACTATGTGCCAAACTAGGTACTTGTACTTATAGAAATATTACCTGTCTCAAAAGCACACTTTTCTGGAAGTTTGATGAGTCAAAATTACCTGCGGAGCAATTTTTCGGATAACTGGGGTAGAAACCTCTAAAATTTGACGCGCCGTTAAAATTTTAAATTTTTGGGAATAAAAAAAACTTTAGAAATTCGTAGAAATTTTAGGTTAGGAAAAAAATTTTACTAATTTTAATATAATCCATCACCAAATATCGCCTTTTTACGTCTTATTTAAATATATATTTCTCCTGTAATATGTTTTTTAACATAAATAACTCCATAATGTGAAAAAACTTTTGGTATAAAATTTTCTTTCAGTTTCAGTGTAAATAAAAATGGCCGTTGCCGATGATTTTATTATCAATCTGTATCAAAATTCAAGGTCTATTTTCCTTATTTGTCATCATTTTAATACCTTGAAGCAAAAAACTTTTAAGGTTTCGCCCAATTTAACCCTAGACCAGAGGGCCAATTTTAGGTTCAAAGTTCCATGTTTTGACCTGTTAAAAATCCTTCTATGTTAAGGGAAAAATTATAGGTTAAATTGAAACATTTAGTATTGTTTTTTCTAAAATTTGACTTTTACCTGGGAACATTTTTGGAGTAATTAGTGCTAGTTTGAACCAAGAAAATAGGGAAACATATTACCTCATAGACATAAACTTTCAATTAAATGTTCACATTTTTACCAATTTTTAAAACTTCGAAATTAAGTATTTGAGGACATTTTTTAGGGCAAAAAATACATTTTTCCAAAATTAGAAAAATGTTCCACAGTGCTGGTTTACTTGACTAGAAAGTTTTTGGGTTTCTTATATTGAAATTAGGTGCTTCTTATGAGACTAACGTTAGGTAACCGAAAAAATAAAAATATCAATTATGAATAATAGAATAATGAAAATTTCAAAAAAAGCAGTGAGAAAAGTAACAATCTTAAGTATCTTTTAATGATTTCCTGTTTGTTATTTCTGTGGATTATTAAAAAAATAAGGTTTACATTTAGGTACTTTTATTTCATTTAATAATTTAGTACATTCTTTTAAAGGATCAAAATTATTATTTACTTAGCAGACCAGGAAATTTTAATATACGGTCCCTCTAATTGTGAAAAAGTACAATTTTATGTTAAAGTTCCTTTTTGCTTTTTTTGTATTTGTTTAAAAACAAATTAATTTTTGGTTTTTAAACTTAAATTCAACCTTTTAAGCCGCTCAGACACAATATTTAAGAATACTGTTAGAATGGATACCTAGGTACCAAAGGTTACTAAACATTTTTTAACCACTGTTATTCTGTCTCATGAATGTTTGTTATTAGTGAAAAGTATATGCCTAAAAACAGTTTAAAAATTTTCACTTTTTTAAAGTACAACCAGAATCTTAGGATTAGATTAAACTCATTTACACTATCTTGCCCTTATTTTATCACAAAATTTGTGATAAGTACAAGACATAAAATGTTTGATATTTATTTAAAAAAAAATCGTGTTTTTATTTATTTACAAAGATTTTTGGTAAAAATACAAAACTCACAAAAATATCGACCATTTAAATAAAAGGCTTCTTTCCATATGATATCAGATGATATAAAATCCAATATTAGTATCGTTTAATAACCAACAATTTTGTAAAAAATAAAAAAACCATAAATCTTGAATTTGACATTTGATGATGTCAACTTTATAGATAGTAACAAAAATTTGGAGATCCCTGACCTACTATTTATCCCCAAAATTCGGGGGCCAATACCCCTATTCCCACTGCCCTGCACCCCAGACAATTTTGTTCTACAGTATTGGGCTTCCATACACCTTTAAACTTCCTTGTGTATAACTGGTGGCCAATGTACAATTAAATTTTAATGTAAGATACTGGATTTATTTGAGGTGCGTTTTACTAAAAATAGGTAATAAACTCATTACATTTTAGTGAATTTGTTTATTAAAACTTGTAGGCCTCATAACTCAAAACCCAGACATTGCAGGAAAAAAACTTATTTTTAGATTCGTGATAGGCACCAAAAAAGCCCCCATATGCAAAAATTCATGAAAATCGGCGTCATGTCAGAAAATAAAATTTACCAAACACCTTTTTGGTACTAAATTAAAGCTGGATTAAATCGACCGACAAAAAAGTTGGGGTAAACACATGTGTACTAAAAAAAAAATCTTGTTTTTGGCCCAATCAAAATTGATCCTCACCCTGTAAACTAGGCTTTTAAAAAAAAACCTTTTAAATTAAATTACATAAATTTTTTATTGATATTAACTTAACCAAATCCCCAACCTGAGTTGAAATCGTTGCATAATAGTATTTCTTGGAGAGCATTTTTAAAATTCCCCAAATTTTTTCTGGTTCTAATTTTACATCGAAAGCAGGAGATTTTATCCTCTATAAAAACATCTTCTAGATCGTCGTCCTTTTTTTGACTAATTCTTTGGGGTAATTATCAATTTGGTCAATTTTTACAAAAGGTTTTCTCTATTTTT
>JAHBCN010010316.1:0-31999 GCA_019359885.1 Listronotus oregonensis | reverse complement strand
TTTTTTTTAATTAAAAAAAAAATAATTTAAGTATTTTTACAACTTTTGTAATTTTATTTTTCCAAATTAAAAAATTAAGTATTTTTTTTTAAAATTTTTTAGGGATTTACACCACTTTTTAAAAATTGTTTACCTCGGGGGGATTTGGTTTATCACGAAATGGCTTTAAAAATGCCCCTAGATTTTTTAAAATCCAGCTCCACCCACTTCACATGTTTTCCCCGGACGGTGTAAAACCCCCCTTTTAAATTATCAGCTCAGAAGAGCGAGCACAATATTGACAGACAAATTTTTTTTCAAAAAAAAACAGATGTTTTTGGGCTGTTTAAATATAAAGGGGAAAAACTCTTTTTCCCCCGAAGAAAAAAAAAAATTTAAATGGGGAAAATGGCTTCCCCACCCGGCTGAAACATCTTTTTTCCTTTTTTAAAAAAAAAAGTTTTTTGACATTTGGATTTTTTAAAAAAACTTATATTTTTTTTTGAAAAACATGAAAAAGATTTTCTGATCTTTAATTTTAAAAAAAAAAATTTTTCGTTAAAATAGTCTAAAAAAAATAATTTTTAATAAATTTTTTTTTTGGGGATAATTTTTTGTTTTTAACTTTTTCTATTTTAAATAAAATTTTTTGGGTTTAAAAAAAAATAAATTTTGTTGAGGTGGGAAAAAAAAAAAATTAGGCCTATTTAAAAAAAAAAAATTTTTTTACTTAAAGTATCACACACAAACTCTAAATATTAAAAATAAGTTCAAAATTTGGGCACAACACAAAAATATTTGGTTTTATCTGTAACGGCAACGGGTGGTATAAATTTTTTTATCGTATTATCGGTATTTATCCCCAGGGGGAGACTCAAATTTTTTCAAAAATTTTGTTGAAAAAAATTTGGGAACGATAAAAAATTTTGGGGATTTTAATTGGAAAATAATTTTTTTTTTATCCTTTTTTTACCTGAATTGGGAATGAAAAACAATTTTATTTTTTTAATTGGTAAAAAAATTTTGTTTATCGTTTTTATTTCCGCTGAGGTGGGGGGAATGAAAAAAGTTTTTTATTTTTTTTTTTATAAAATTTTTTTTTTTGTGAACTTTTGATGTCATTACTTGGAAAAAACATATTTTTTTTTTTGCTTTTATTTTTTTTTTGGGGGAAAACAGAATGGGAATCAGTTTTGTTTTTAAGTTATTATTTTCTCATAAAAGTTTAGCTTAACAATCTTATTTATTCATACCCCGAAATTTTTTTTTTTTTTTTAATATAGGAAATTTTGGCCGGGGCCCCCTTCAAGGGGGGATGTCTATTGGGGCCCCAAAAAGCCACCCCCCATGTAGCTCTTTTTTTTATTCACGTTTTTCATATTTTGCAGACCCGTTTTTAACCTACGGTGATTTTAAAGGGAAAAAAATTTTGGTTATAAATTAAAAAAAGTGTGACGTCACGATGGTTCATTTTTTTAAAGGGGAAAACTGTGTATTTTTTTTTTTTAAAGGTACCTCTTTGTCAACTATCTTCCCCAAAAAATTTTTCCCAAAATCGGTTCAGTAATTTTTTAAAAAAAAAAAAAAATACAAAAAATGTTTTTAATTTATTTAAAAAGAATAAAAATACCCATAGGGCTTGGGTTAATTGGGAAATTAAAAAAAGGGTCATTTAAATAGAGTTATATCAGTCGTTTTGTCATGTTTGGTTTTAAATTTGAACTGTACAGGGGTGTACAAAATTTAGTGTCAAACTCTTCAAATTTGAAAACACTTTATTTTTTTTATTTTTAAAAACGAGCCCCTGTATTTTTTAGGTAGTTGGATGTAGATTTAAAAAAAAAATTTATTTAATTATAACCCTATCGAAATTCCCAAAAATTAAAATTTTTTTGTTTTCTTTTTTGCATGTTTTTTTTAAAAGTAATCCATTGAATAAAAATGAAAAAATTTTCTATGAAAAAAATTTATTAAAATTAGAGTTTCCAATAACGTTAATTATTATCTTTGAAATTTGGGTTTAAAAATTACATAAATGTTTGGCCGAAAGTATTAAAAATTTGGTTTTTTAACATTTAAAGGTTTTTTTTTAAATTTAAATTTTAAATTTAGTTAATAAATAATAATAATTTACGAATTTTTTTTAATATGTCAAACTAAGATTTTTTAAGTTAAATAAACTCCAATGTCAATAAATTTTTTTTCATCCACCCATCATTTTTTTTTCAATGTTATTGCTATTAAAATAGATGCGAAAATAAGTTTTCAACCGGGGAAAAACTTTTAATGTGTCAAATTTTTTAAGGGGTTTAATTAGAAAACTGTTTGTTTTTTAATTCTACATTTAACGACCTAAAAAAATACAGGGGCCCCGTATTTAAAATAAGAAAAAAAAAATTGCTTTCAAATTTTGGGAAAAGTTTGACACTAAATTTTGGGCACCCCACAGTTCAAATTAACCAAACATGACATAAGCGACTGATATAACCCTACTTAATAAGTTCCTTGTTTAATTCTATTAATCAAGCCCTATGGGTATTTTTATTCATTTTTAAATACAATGGTGCAAAACAGTTTTTTTTTATATTTTATTTTCTTTCTCTGAAATTACTGAACCGATGTTGACAAAATTTTAGAGAAAAATAGTTGACTACAAGAGGTACCTAAATATATAAAAAATACACAGTGTTCCATTTAAAAAAAATGCACCATCGTAACGTCACACTTTTTTGCGACACCCTGTATAACCAAAATTATTTTTCTGAAATGCACCGTAGGTTAAAGGTAACGTCTGCAAAATATGAAAATTTTACAGTGAATAATAAATGAGCTACATAGACGGGAGGTGAGCTGCAGGACCCTGTATATTTAACACCTTACGTTCGGTGTTTGATAAAAGGGTTTTATGTTATATATTTGACTTTTGATAAAAAGCGCTTGATATTTAGCATTTGATGCTTGGCATTTGACATCCGCCATTTTTTTATATTATTGGCGTTAGCAATTATTCTTTGACTGAGTTTTATTTCCATTAAGCGCCGACAGATACAACGTTACATTAATTTTAAAAATTTAAGCTGAACGTCTTAGGCTCATCATCAGGGTTAAATTTCGATTTTAGTCGTTAGCATCCGAACGGTATGACTTAAAGGTTTCGCGTTTGCGCAAATCACTCAAAGGTCTTGGCATAAATATCCTACACATAACAATCATTTTCTAGAGCATTCGGTGTTTACCGTTTGACGTTTGAAGTTTGATGTTTAATATTTAATAGTTACCATTTTTTTCAACGCTTGCGTAAGACCTATATCTCATAGATGTAACCTAACTTTTCTAAGTCATATGGTTTTGACGTGTGACGTTTGACATTTGATCACCGCCATTTTTTTTAGTGCATGCGTAAGACTCTAAGATATATCTCATACACATAGCCTAACTTTTCCAAGTCACATGGTCTTTGACATATGACGTTTGACATTTAACATTTGGGCGGTGGCTGCCACCATTTTTACTGAACATGTGTAATACTCTAAAATATATCTCATCCACGTAAACAGGTTCCAAGTCACATGGTCTTTGACATATAGCGTTTGATATTTGACATTTGACATTTGGTTGTCGCCATTTTTTTCACGCATGTACAATACTCTAAAATACACCTCGCCCAAGATTCCTAGATTTTCTAAGTCACATGGTTTTTGACATATGACGTTTAACATTTGACATTTGACAGCTGACAGCCGCCATTTTTTTAGCGCATGCGTAATACTCAAAAATACATCTCACCCAAGATTCCTAGATTTTCTAAGTCACATGGTTTTGACATATGACGTTTAACATTTGACATTTGACAGCTGACAGTCGCCATTTTTTTAGCGCAAGCGCAATACTCTAAAATAAACCTCGCCCAAGATTCCTAACTTTTAAATGACGTCAAGATTTCGAGATATAAAGCTCCGCCGGAGGCGGAGGATGGTGAACATCCCATCTCTCCCTACTACGGCTTTCTTGCCGAATGGCTAAAGATTGGTAATTGAAACTTGGATGATCGTTAGGATTGAGTATAAGGAAAAAAAAAGACAATTAACTGCAAGTACCACTACCGGTGGTACCGGTACCAATTTTTTTTTATTTAAAAAAGGATACCCTGTGTATTTTTCATTATTTGGATTTTACATAAAACTCTAAACAACCTTCATACTACATGTCTTATATTAAATGTTAACGCTCTTTGCGTTACTTAATCTTAAAAATTGCCTATTTTCAAATAATTTTATTTTGAACAAAAACCTATAACTTTTAACAATGTCACTAAAAATTAGATCTTCCACTCTAACTTTTATTTTAGTGGCCAATATCACTATTAAATATTCTAATTATGGTCTAGGACATTTGGATCAAAATCGAGAGAAATAAAGAAATTTTTAAGACCAGCAGATATTAAGATGCAGTTCTCTGCATTGTGTTCAGAAAACTCCCAGGAAAAAAGTCTATATGGTGTGGTTATGCCATTTTTCGAAAAATGCATTCTGGTGCAATAAATACTTTTTTGCAATTGCATAATTACTTGCAATATTATAAAACGACTGAAAGATCGGAAAAAATTGCTTAAAAATTGTTACTTGAGGATGTCGAATTTAATTCTAGCATTAGAATTACCCGGGGACGCTCGGGAGTGGCTCTGCGGGGCTGTTCGCGGGGCGATTGATGGAAATTGCAGCGTCAGAAAATCAGCCAAAAATCATTACTCGGGGTGTTTTTGAGGATGTCAAATTTAATTTTGGCATTATAATACCCGGGCGATCGGGGGTCGCTCTGCGGGAGTTCCCGGGGGTGATTGTGGGAGAAATTGCACCGTCCATGAAAATCAGTCGAAAATCAATACTTGGGGGTTTTCGGGGTTGCCGAATTCAATTTTGACATGAAAATTACCTGCTGGTGCTTGGGGTGCTCTGCGGGGAAAGATAATGAAGAAAGTAAAAAATCACAAACTATGAAAATAATAGTTTATTTAAATAATAAATTGTGCTTTTTATTAATATTGAATTATCCATCATAATGTTCAGTTTTTAACTTAAATACTAAACATCTTCTTTGAACTCTTCTTCTTCTTTACCTGCTTCATCTTCTTACTCGTCACTATCCTTGGCCTGGTTGGAAGTACCTTTTTGGTTTGAGCAATGGCCATCGCAATGCTTGCATGCAAGTGAGCACTCCAACCCACTTCGTCGGCACCCGCACAGTCAGTTTCACAGGTACAAGAGATACTGGTTAAAATTTCCTCGGGACCGGCTCCCTAGGTCATGGTGACAGTACTGAGCTCTTCATCCTCCAATTCCCCTCCCATTCCAACGGATTTAAAGTCTTTCTATTCCTATATTTCTTCTTTCAGTCGATACAGGAAATTTTGTTAGCGCCGGTCCCCACGGAAACGATACTCAAACTGTCTTGATAGCTTTGGCGCCTTTTTAAATCCAGTTTCGAGACAGAAAAGATTTTCAAAGAAATTGTTTTATAATTTTGAATTTAATGAATTCGGCATCCCCGAAAACCCCGAGTAACGATTTTCGGCTAATTTTCATGGACGCGGCAATTCCCCCAATCACCCCCGGGCCCCCCTGCAGAGCGACCCCGAGCGCCCCCATGTTGTAATGCCAGAATGAAATAAGACATCTCCGAAAACCCCCGAGTGACGATTTTCGAGCAATTTTATTCGGTTTCCAGTCGTACCAGATGCATTTTTCGAAAAATTTCATAACCACACCATACATACTGTTTTTCCGGGAGCCTT
This sequence comes from Listronotus oregonensis, assembly GCA_019359885.1. Lineage (NCBI taxonomy): Eukaryota > Metazoa > Arthropoda > Insecta > Coleoptera > Curculionidae > Listronotus > Listronotus oregonensis. Next base: position 26,229 of record JAHBCN010010316.1, on the reverse strand, counting down.
TTGAACACAATGCAGAAAACCGCATCTTGATATCTGCTGACCTTAAAAATTTCCGAATTATTTTCAAAATTTCCCCTGGACTATTACCTATCACAACGGTAACCTTCTCTGACGTCGAAAAATCAAAATTTGGTTATAAAAATTATACCAAAGGACTCCAAACTAAATCATATTGATCCTTTATAATCATTAGAAATAATATAGAGTTAGCCATGGTCAATATACCTGCTGTTTTAAAAAGCTTTGGCTAAGTAGGCTTTAATAACCAAATAAAAATGACAATATGCCTTTACCTAAATTGTTCTATGGCAATATTGTCGTTTTATTTTAAAAAATTACTCTTGTAAACCAAAACTAAAACATTATGTAAATAGTATAGTAGCCGAACAATAATAGGTTTTTATTTATGGAGAAAGTATTTACAATAAAACAAGAGACAGAAATTACCTTTCATGGCTTGTATATTATTTAAAGGAGCTTCTAGATAACGATAATAAAGAGCATATGTTTATAAAACCACGAATTAAAATAAACGTATTGGCCTCTGTTAACTTAGATAAGTAGGTTTCTCTTCGTTAAACTAGGACCTATCGGTGTATACAGAAATAGCGCACGACAAATTAAAAAAAAAAAAATAGCTCTTAGTCTCTTAAATATCAAATGCATCACCATTTGGGTGAAAAAGACTTTAATGAACGACTGATATAATGTGGATGGTTTATGAATAACTATGCAAATAATGATTACTTTAATTGAGTTATACTTTTTTCGGACAAATCAAGATTTACAAATTTGGGCATGTTTACCCGCAATAATACAAGATTACAGCGAATCAGCATTTATTTGAGAAGAAGCTTTTCAAAAACATTTGGGGGAGAATTTTATAAATGGGAGATGTATTACGTAAATATAATTGTGTAGCATCAACACCTGTTAATTTAAATAATAAACAGTTACCTCTGTTTAATTCTCAATAATTTCAAGAAAACTTAAAATCATTTAACATACCACTCACTTTTGTTTTTTTTTTGAAAATACTAAATGTTTTTTTATTTCAGGCGATCTGCAAGTTCAGGGATGTCAATAGGACTAAGCAGATTTACTCTATCCGACACCAGCATCGAATCGGTCCCATTGTATAAAAGCTTTTTGAAAAAATCCACAGAACATGTTTACAATTGGGTGTGTTATGTCGTGTATATTTACAAAAGGTAAAATTTTTTTGCGAGAAATCTTAGATCATTAAACTCTTGTCCCTCCCTTATTTGGTCCATTGCTTTAAAAACAATCTTACGTTTTTATCATATTTTTTTTTTTAAACCTATATGCAGAGATCACCAGCATACTAAATACTTAAAAGCCACTCTTTTTCTTATATCAGCTGTATAAATTCAAAAAGAAAAATGATTCCTGAGGTAATCCCGAAAAGACGTATCTCGTTTCTATTTTTTTAATATGTATTCCAAACAACACAAAAACGTGGTGGGGTTGTGATGTTTAAACATCTCTAACCTTTTATAAAGCCCTTTATAAGATCAATAATAAATTACAACACTATTCTTTATGAATCTGCTGAACACTCTCCTTTAAAAAATTGGATCAGGTGCAATACAAAGCACCCCAGAGTCTGTTTAGGTTTTATGAGTTCTACTCCTTAGTTTTTAGTTAGGCAGAAGTTTTTTCGAAACAAGGATACTAAAAATATATTAGAATTAGATATGCACGCTTCGAAATCAATACTGGTATCATGAAAATTCTACCACTGTGTGGCTTTTTTGAAACTACAAAAATATGCTTAATTATATTAAATCTTTTACCTTTTGGAATTATTACAGTGCTATACAAAACTTAATAAAATATTTCCATTTTTAAAAAAATTTTAGGTGTTAAATATTTAAAATAATTAAAACCAAATTTTTTTTAAATTTAAATTTTAAAAAATCAAACAAGGGGGCCAAATGCCCCAAATAAGTATCAATTAGGAAAACAAGGGATAAAAAATTTTTATTTTACTTGAATAATATATCTTTGGTAATTAATTATATTCAAAATAAAAAAAATTTTGTATTTTTACAATTTGCAACCGGTGATATCCGTTTTAAATTTAAAGGGTTGTTGTTAATTCAAGGTTTAAATGTTTAACAAAACTAAATTATCAGTGTTATTTAACTTATTTTAATAAAATATAATAAATATATATTATAAATATAATAAATAAATATATATATATAATTATTTATTTTAAATAAAATAATATTATATATATAATATATATATATATATTAATAAATATAAATAAATTATTATATAAATATTTATATATATATATTATATAATAATAATTATTAAAAATATATATATATATATATAAATATATATATATATATTTATATATATATATATATATATATATATATATATATATATATATATATATATATATATATATATATATATATATATATATATATATATATATATATATATATATATATATATATATATATATATATATATATATTGCGCATTAACAACGCATTGTCTAAATGGCGTTGTTAATAGGCAAAATTATCGATTTGGGTCTTAAGATAATCGACACTGGATACACGAATCACAAACTTAGTATCCTGAAAAAGTAAATGTATCGCAGGCATTATCTATCATTTAATTTTTTGGGCCACCCTTTTTAGAAAATTATCTCACAGTTGAACGATATTGACATGTGGCATTCAAAAGAGAATTTAATACTCTTTGCTATAAGGTATCACTCGAAAGGGTTGTTTTGTTTATACTTTTAGGGGTAGGTGCCCACTTTGCTCAAGGGATTGAAGCACCAAGGCCCAAAGTATACTAAAAAAGTTTAACATTGTTTTCCGTAATTTATTTCTTCACTTATTGCAATCTAAGTGCATCTTTTTTTTATCTTGTTAAATTTTAAATGTCACATATTAAACAATATTATATATTTTTTGGTCTTATACAAGCATAAAACAGAATACTTAGTTGTGAAATACCACTACGCCAAGCTAATTTCTGTTTTGATTTGACTTTGAAAATATATGCATTAGGCATGCAAGCTGAAAATTTTCCTGCGGCACCCAAACTTATTTCTGCGTATGCAATTTCTGCAGTATTATGTTTACAGAGTCAGTATTCATTTACGTATGTCTGAGGTTAATTTATTGATTCTAATATTACCGTAATTAATCTTTACTGTCTTAGTTTCTGAATTAAATTTTTATTATTTTTCAATGTACGGTAATAAAATTTGTTATTTGTTGTACTTGTCCTGCTATAATATATATTTTTATGCCTTATGAGCAAAATATAAGTAATTTTTAAAGGGATTAAAAAAATATGTAGACTTAAATAAAGAGGCAGAAAAGTCGAAAGAGTTTTTTAATTTGTTGCCTATCTGAAGCTTGAAAGCTGAAACATTTAACGAGTGGTTAAGCTTTTTCACTTAAAATTAAACGTCAAGATACCCAGAAATAAAAAAGCACAACTATCAGTAGATATTCGGTAGAATCAATGCTTATTGACATACCAAGAAATCAAGAAGGTATCTTGTTTTTGTTAATTTAAATTCATTTTACGTTTTATAATAAAAACATATTTGTAAGTAGAAATTGAGTAAATAAATTAATAAATAAATTATGTAATTTTAATAAAAATTTTTACTAGGGATTCAAATTAAAGGCAAACTTTTTCCGATTGGTAACTGGATAAAGGCTATTTTTTATTAAATATAAAATGTTAATATATGGATCGACAATAGGAGACCTAAAATTATGAGTAAAGTTAAAATAATTTAAAAAAATATTGTTTATTACCTCTGTATAATGTTAATTATTATTTTCTTATTTTACATAATAGTATTAATTTACCAGTTTTTTTAATTTCTTAAATAAAAATATCCTAAATTTATTTAATTAAAAAGTTCAAAAATTTCACAGGCTTATTAAATTTACGAGTGGTATATTAGTACTGTTATGAAGAATGAAAATAAGAATTTACAATATTACAATTTACATAATACGTATTAAAATTTTTGATTTGTTTTATAAATCAATTATAGCCTTGACCATAATTTTTTAGGCAAACCATTTGCAATACTTTTGTTTACATATTACATTTGATAAAATTTTTTTATTGGGTTTGGCAGAAGGGTAAAGGTCGTCCCTAATCTAGATCTTATACAATTTAATTTAATAGTTAACAGATTCAATCAAAATTTACTATTTAAAAAAATAAACTTTATAAATTATACAGGGTGGCTCAAAGAAAATAAATTAAGGCTATTTCTGGCAAATTACTTTTTTGAAATCCTCGCACCGGCCGATTTTATTTAGGGAGGAAACTAACTTATTATATTGTTATTTTTATTTCTGTTCTTGAGAGGGGGTGGCACAACCCCCAAAATCTTAAATGGGAGGAGTGGTTGAGTAATAGGTACTTTAAGATAAAAGTTTTGTATTTAAATTATAAACTGCTCAACAAAAAGTCGTACCATTTAATTTTTAGACCCATTTTCAAACTGTTGTTACTTTTTAAAATTACCTTTTGAATATCTTAAAGAAGTTTAAAAACGTTTCTTCTACTATAAGCTGTATTGCATTTAGTTTTAGTAAGATGTATATTATCATGATGTACAAGGGATCAAGAGATGCTACAAAAAAACAAAATTCGAGTGTGTCCCATTTCGGTGGTAAATTTTTTTTGGTCGTTATAAATTGGGTTGTTACCAAGATCATATCAATATCTCTAGGGTTTTTGCCAGTTTTAAATTGAGGACCTCTGGTTTGCGATAACACTTCTAAACTTCAAATTTTGGTAATCAATTCTTTAAAAGCTATAACTGGGAAAATATTGACGGATTTCAACGTGTGTTTCATATTCGGAAAGCTCATTTCAAGTAGATTTTTATATCCTAAAACGTAACTGATTTAGAAATCCTAATATAGGCTAAGATTATTGAACCAGGGACCATTATGTGTGTGTTTTGTTTTAAAAATGGCCAAGTTGAAGTTTGTGTCAATATCTCAAAATGATTTTTACAGTTAATCGATTTATGCTATTTAAGTGCCTGTAAACTGTTCAGCAAAAATGCGTTGTTATTATGGCATTAGGTCTAAATGGTAGGAATTTCAACAACGTCTTAAAGTTTTAAACATTTTTAAACATAAATTAGGGTATTTGGTGTTGTACACCATGATATACAGAGTGATCAACAAAGTGCTTTTAAATTTATTATGGTATCCATAGTTACCGCAACATTAGGTACAAATCGGCCTTGTTCGCGCAACATGTTTTAGATTAAAATTGTTAGACTTGAAACTCTTTTTAGTTCATTTCGGTGTAAAACTTACCGCACTATATTTTTTAGTTGATTTTAGCTTAGTTTTGCCATTTTCAAAGAGTCAAATTACCTCTACAAAAAACAAAAAGTTTACTTGATACATTGAATTTATCTATAGTAGCAATACGTTTCTATAGCAACGATAAAATAATGTCGTTGTCATAAAACAGTTTGTAAGTCAAACAAAACTTTTGTCTTCAGTAGAGGTCTTTAAAAATGGCAAAACTAAGGAAAATGAACTACGAAATATAGTGCGGTAAGTTTTTAGACACCGAAATGTATTAAAAAAATTACATGCGTAAAAATTTTAATCTTAAGCAAATTACGTCAACAAGGCCGTACTATACCACATTGTGGAATTTGTACACACATATGGTCCCTTTGACGTTCAATAATTTACCCTCTATTAGGATTTGTAAATCAGCTATGTTTTTGGTAATTGTTGGCCTCGTATGCTCCTAAATCTATAACTTATCGAAAAGTCTTAGGACATAAAAAAATCTACATGAAATGAGCTTTCCGAATATGAAACACTCGTTGAAATCCGTCAATCCATTTTCCAGTTATAGCTTTTTAAAAATTGATTACCAAAATTGAGGTTTAGAAGTGTATCGCAAGCCAGAGGTCCTTAATTCAAAAACTGGCATAAACGTCTAGAGATATTAATATGACCTTGGTAACAACCCATATTATAACGACAAAAAAAATTACCACTGAAATGGGACACACTCGAACTTTTGTTTTTTTGCAGCACTTTATTGATCATTATACATCATGATAATATTCAAACTACTAAAACTAAATGCAATACAGCTTTAAGTAGAAAAAACGGTTTTAAACTTCAAAAAATTCAAAAAAGTTACTTTTTAAAATGGTTACAGCAGTTTGAAAATAAGTCTAAAAATTAAATGGTACGATCTTTTTGTTGAGCAGTTTAGTTCGGTCAAATAAAACTAATAAATAAGAGTGGAGGTACATAAATTTACATCAAGCTAGAAGTAAGTTAAATTGTTTAAAACATAATTAAAAATACCATTTTTAAAATCTCCATCGTTCGGTACGTGGAAAAAAATTGATTCGAGGTCAAAGGTTAAAAAAGTGGTTTTTCGCGATTTTTTCAAAACGGTTAATTTTATCGTAAAATAAGCTTAAAAAAATTGCGGATCATAAAATTATCTATCAAAAAAAAAAAAAAAAACCTAAAAACCACCGTTTCTAAGATATAACGATTCAAAAGTTCTAAGTGTCATTGAATGAAAACGTTTTCACGTCACCTCTGAGGTAGTGTATTTTGTGCGTTTCTTTTTAACGTGATTTTCCCATTAGACCCATTCCACAGGTCTGTTGTGATTCTGTTTAAATGAAAATTATTGCATTATAACAGATACTCGGGTTGAAATTGATAAAAGCGATAAAAATTAAAAACAGTAGAAAAATTTCTTCGTCCGATTCATAATATTCAATAACTTCTTCTTGTTGTTCCTTTTTTAAATCTTCTTCTTCTTTTTTGATCTCCTTCTTCTTCATCCTGGGTGTAAGTAAATTGCGTCAATAGCGATGTATGTCTCTTCATCAGTATCAAAGAAATCCTCTGATGTTGGTAATTCAACATTAGAACACGACCGGCCTTGACAATTCGTGCATGCCAGAGAACAAAACAGTCCAACTTATTAGCAAACACATTTAGCACTGCATCTCTCTTTACAGTTGCAAGAAATTGCGTTTAGCAGTTTTTCGGCGCAGGTGGGAGTAAAGTCTGAATTGGTTCTAATGTATTATCAACCAACTTCCAACCCCAATCTTTTAGGTTTAGCTAATAACCAAGCCACACTTCAACTTGGTAATATACCCAAAAAGATGATGATGAGCAGCAACTGAGACTGGAGAAAGACAAGCTTATTGCACTTGTTTTTATTTCGAGTGTTTTTAACAAAACATGCATCTGATACTTATGTAAGCAGGAAGTTTTTTAAGAGCTTCACATACAAAGAAGAAAGCGAATTTCATTGGAGATAACTTTTGTAGAGTTGAATTATTTTTTAAACTGCAGCACATTGGACCAAATCTTGTCATTTTAAAAAATGTTGTTTTACACCTCCTCTAAAATGCAGATGTCGTATCACAGCCAGTTATTGCGTGTAAAAATAGTACATGATTTCGACAATTCGCAAAAGTCGATAAACTTTTTAATGAACATATTTCGATTAATTTTTAGCTTTTTTGTTTATTACAATGACGCATACAACTCTTTCAATCGTTAAGTCTCAGAAAGGGTGGCTTTTAGAAAAAAATTGTTAATACCTTTATTATAAATAATTTTATTATCTACAATTTTTGTTTAAGGTAATTTTACGATAAAACTAACCATTTTGAAAAAAACCGCGAAAACCCTTTTTTCTCTGACCTCAGTCATTTTTTGCACGTACCCGAACGATGGCCAATTTTGAAATGTTATTTTTAATTACGTTTTGAACAAGTTTACTTACTTTCAGCTTGATGTAAATTTATGTACCTTTAAATGTCTAGATTGACAGGGGTATTATAAAAAATTAGAAGTAAGAAAGATAAATCTAATACCCAATAATTTAAATCATGCAGGATTTTGTCGATTATCTCCAAAACGTTTATTTTTGTATGTAATATTAAAAACAAACTATAATTTGCTTATCACACCAACGTTGAAAAAAGCATGCAAAAATTATTACAAAAATTTTTACTTACAAAATGTGTAAAAATATTTATTGGCAAAAGGAAAAATAAATAATTATTCTTAGTGCTTTTAAATGCCAATTTAAAAAGTAGCTACTGACTTCATGTTATCCTGTTCTTAAAATGTCTTACCCACGTTTTTCAAAATAATTATGGTAATACCCCGGCAGAATAAGTTAAAAGAATCAAAGTATTTTTCTGAAATGTCAGTGCGCTTAAAAAAGTTCGATTTATTTAATGAGAGGCATGCGAAAATTAAAACAGTGCAAAGAAAGTACGTTCTGCAACTTGTTGCTAAATTCCAAGAAACTGAATCGGTGGCTAACAAAAAACACACTATTTATACTCCTGTAAAAAACAAAGATCGGAAGTGGCGGTTTTAGTTCTATTTTTTCTAGATCCTACATTAAGCACCCGTCAATTGGAGAGTGTATTAGGTGTTAGCCGATACAGTATTTAAACAATTTTAAGAGCCCATGGTTTTCATGGACATAAAATACGCCTTGTACAGGGTGTTTAATTTTCGACATTTTTGTGGGATATTTCCGTTATTAAAAAGATAAAGGATGCGGTTTTCGCGACACTTTGCTACTTTTTCAACAAACGAAAGATTCCGATCTCAAATTTGTCATGGCTGTCTTAGTTTTTGCACTACAGGGTGAAATTGAAAATCCTGCATTTTTAGGCATTGCTTGTATCTCCGTTGTGCGTTAACTTATCAAAAAGTAAAACTGCCCTAATAGAGTTTATTAACGTAGAGGCCGGGCCTACTCAATTTTTTTCTAGAGTTTATTTTAGGAGGTATTAACTAAACTTGTGGTTTTTTTAATAAAACACCCTGTATATTTGAATGTCATTTAATTTGTCTTATCTTTAGCTTTTTAAAAATATATAATTGTATGCATTTATTTTTAACAATAATTAAAATAACAACTCAAATTAGCTCTTAGGCTTCTTCGCCTAACTGATGAGACCCGGAAAGGTCGAAAGCTCACATAATCCACCTTCAATATCATTGGGTTAGGTGAAACTCGAATCCCAGTTTACTGCTTTGGACTCATTTGACAAAAGCAAAAGAACTTTGGGATTTCGCAAATCTCCACGAATTTTGTGGCGCGATTGACCCTTTTGCTCAAAAGCAAAAGTTTGAGAATCCAAAGAAGCAAAAGTATTCTTTGGTTCGAAAACCTGTTTCGTTTGTGGCTTGTTTCGACTTTGGTTCGTCTTCCTCAGTCAGGGAAAGTACCCTGAGACAAGTTGGAATTTTTCTGTTTTAGAAGTGATCTAAAATGTTTTGAGCAAAACAAAAGTCAAAAGTGCATAGCACAAAAGACAAAATCGCTCAGAATTTGTAGAACTCCGCAGATGCCGACACTGGCACAGCCTTTGTGTCTTTGGAAAATGAACAAACTTTGTTCTTTGCGTTTGAGAACTACTTCGAACCAATAGATTAAAATCATAATCAAATTAGCTCTTAGCTTCTTCGCCTAACTGATGAGACCCGGAAAGGTCGAAAGCTCATAATCCACCTTCAATATCATTGGTTAGGTGAAACCCGAATCCAGTTTACTGCTTCGGACTCATTTGACAAAAGCAAAGAACTTTTGGGATTTCGCAAATCTCACGAATTTTTGTGGCGCGATTGACCCTTTTGCTCAAAAGCAAAAGTCTGAAATCTAAAGAACCAAAAGTATTCTTTGGTTCGAAAACCTGTTTCGTTTGTGGCTTGTTTCGACTTCGGTTCGTCTTCTTCAGTCAGGGAAAGTACCCTGAGACAAGTTGGAATTTTTCTGTTTTAGAAGTGAATCTACAGAATGTTTTGAGCAAAGACAAAAGTCAAAAGTGCATAGCACAAAAGACAAAAGTCGCTCAGAATTTGTAGAACTCCGCTTTTGTGCTATGCACTTTTGACTTTTGTCTTTGCTCAAAACATTCTGTAGATTCACTTCTAAAACAGAAAAATTCCAACTTGTCTCAGGGTACTTTCCCTGACTGAAGAAGACGAACCGAAGTCGAAACAAGCCACAAACGAAACAGGTTTTCGAACCAAAGAATACTTTTGCTTCTTTGGATTCTCAGACTTAAAATTCGTGGAGATTTGCGAAATCCCAAAAGTTCTTTTGCTTTTGTCAAATGAGTCCGAAGCAGTAAACTGGGATTCGGGTTTCACCTTAACCCAATGATATTGAAGGTGGATTATGTGAGCTTTCGACCTTTCCGGGTCTCATCAGTTAGGCGAAGAAGCCTAAGAGCTAATTTGATTATGATTTTAATCTAGTTGGTTCAAGAAGTAGTTCTCAAACGCAAAGAACAAAGTTTGTTCATTTTGCCAAAGACACAAAGGCTGTGCCAGTGTCGGCATCTGCGGAGTTCTACAAATTCTGAGCGACTTTTGTCTTTTGTGCTATGCACTTTTGACTTTTGTCTTTGCTCAAAACATTCTGTAAAATAACAACTATTTTCATGAATTTATCATGTTTTCTAAAGTAGACTATGCATTGATCTTTGAAAACAAGAGAACATTTTAAGGCAATGACAGTGCATATGTCATTAAATCTTAATGTTTTTTTCTTTCGAGTGCTTAATTTGGTAGTTAAGATTTTTATTTAAAAAATGGCTAAAAGAAGATCTTATTAAAACTTTGAAAAGTATGTTATGCTAGTTTGCTACATACAGTCAAATGAAAATCCACATCTGGCAGCAGAAATGTATTTTAACAAATATACGGCTTTAAATTCGTTAATATGTATTAGTGATTAATTAATTACTTCTTTACGTTTATTATAGATATCCGGAGAGACAGCAACCTTTCCTCGATAGGTTTGCTATTATTAAAAATAATTTAATTAATTATGGAGGATTTACTAAGCCAAGGCCCAAATCATATAATAGAGAAAATAGAGAAAATGACGAGATAAATGTTTTGGCTTGTGTAGAAACAACCCACTTCGACATCGTGTAGGGTTATTGATGCAGAAACTGGCGTTATTATGAGAAGAGCTCAAACCATTTTGAAAAAATATAAATATAAACCGTATAAAACACACATTGTTCAACATTTACACCCTGGAGACGCTGAACGTCGTTTAGAATTTTGTAACTGGTATTTGGAGCAAACTAGAATCAATATTAATTTTGCCAGATCAGAAATATGGTCCGATGAGGCCTGTTTTTCCAGTGCTGGCATTTTTAACAGGCACAATTCAAGAAACTGGCAACAACAATATCCCCACAATATTTTTGAGCGTGAGCAGCAGATAATATTTGGGTTCAGCGTGGCATGTTTTATTTAGGTCCAAAACTCTCTTATAGGATTTACGAAGGAAGCCTTTCAGCTGACTGCTACTCAAATATATTGCAAGATGTTATTCCCGAGCTGTTGGATGATAACGTTCCGTTGGCACAATTAAATAATATTTACTTTCAGAATGGCGCACCTGCTCATAATAGAGTAATACGCCCTTTTCTAAAAAATATGTTTCCTCAAAAATGGATAGGAACTAATGGACCTACAAGAAGCTATCGCCCGATCTTTCAGTTCAAGACTTTTTTGTGGGGTTATTTAGAAAATCCAGTTTATAAAAATAACCATCATACCCGAGAAGAACTACGTAAAGCCATTACGTGTGCAATTCAAAATTTGCGGAGGGAGGCAGTAATATTATTAAATGCACTACGCCGTATAACCAAAATGTGCCAGTTCTGTGTTAAGGCAAAGGGTAACCATTTTGATAAATTTCTCTAATTATTTGGTAACACCTAAGCTGGGAGGACAAAACTACCGAAATGTTTAATTTCTTATTAACTTTTCTATCATTAGCCGCCTCAATCACTTTGTAATGATTGGTACTATAATATTTATGTTTAGTTTATAAATAGATCCTATAGGCAAGGTAATTCTAATTTGCAGTGTTAAAGTGTTTGTGAAAAAAAATTTAAATATTATCATGGCAAGTAACTGTTATATTTATAAGTATGTATTATTTTGCTATTGTTTTATCAGCGCTAGGCATGGCCTATGTTATTATTGATTAACGGCCGAGCGATAATCGCGTTGTTAAATTTAGCAATGGACTTAGCAATTGTTAAAAGTTAACAACGGTTTAAAATGTTTGACAAAACGTCATTGTCAGTGTTATTCAATGATTTTAGTAGGCAACCTGTCAAAATCTGACATTTTGTTAAACATTCTAAACCGTTGTTAAGTTTTAACAATTGTTAAGTCCATTGCTAAATTTAACAACGTAATCATCACTCGACCGTTGGTAGGGTAAATTGTTGTTAACTCAGTTAGTGTTAAAATAAAAACTTATATTAAGATTTAATGACATTGGCTCTTGTCATTGCGTTGAAATGTTATCTTGTTTTCAGAGATCTATGCATAGCCTACTATAGAATACATGCCAAATTCATGAAAATAGTTGTTATTTCAGTTAGTTTTAAAAATAAATACATACTATTATATATTTGTGAAAAGCTAAAGATAAAAAAAATTAAATGACATTCAAATATACAGGGCGTTCCGTTAAAAAAAACCCAAGTTTAGTTAATGTCTCCTAAAATAAACTTTTAGAAAAAAAAATAAGCCCATGAGTAGTGAATACATGAGAGTGACTCCTCCTCCTCCTCCTCTTTCAATCACATTCTAACCGCCTCCTCTTTCAATCACATTCTAAGCGCTCCCTCCTCTTTCATTCACATTCTAACCACCTCCTCTTTCATTCACATGCTAAACGCTTCCTCCGTCATTCACATTCTATCCATACCAGCTTACGTATCACATTCTAACCACTCTATCCCCTCTTTTATTTGCTGGAGAATAAAATCATGTGTGCAGCAGAATTTTGACTTAGTTTAAAATTTATAAGTGTACAATTTATCCAAAAAATTTAAGTATTACTTTAGTCATCTGTGTTTATTCAATTTTTCACATGTCATCTACTACTACAACTAATTTAATTGAAAAGCTTAAGTCGATTGAAGAAAGTCTTATAAAAAAAATTAATGAAGTAAAAGCAGATTTGGAAAATACAACTGAAACATGGTTTCTTATAAAACTTATTGCATGGTTTGAAAAAGGTGTACAAATATGTAAAGATTATTATGAGAATAAAAATGAAATTGAACTTGTGCAACGTTTGTTAAATACAGGATTTCTAAGTGAAGCAAGTGAATTAAAAAATTATATCAAAAATCAAGAAGCGTTAGACAAAATTATCGTGTCAGAAGTGGAGATGTATTTTGCTGAACAACAAATGGAATTTGTATAATAAAATGGATTTGGTAATAAGTGAAATTAATGAAGACTTTTTAATGTCTGAAGCATGTTCTCGCTACCTTGCACTTGCTGGTGATGATATGCATGAGGCGCAAGACTTTTCATTTTATTTTGAGTATATGGATCATGCAAAAATGTGTAAAGAAGCCTCAAATTACTGTGTTGAGTTTTTAAAAACAAAAGACATTAATAAACTTTTTGTAGAACTTAGAAAATTAGGATTTATTACTACCATAAATTATATAATTAAAAAAATGAACATAAAAATAAGACAATAATTTAAATAAATTTATAGTAGACATAGATGATGTGGTATTGTTGTGATCTTCAACATCTGACGCATGTGTAGTACATGGAAGTCTGTCTGGTCATGTCTAATATTTATATTTAGTAATAATGTTTATTAATAATATTTATTGTATAGGTAAAATATTTGTTATATGTAAATAAATTTATATTTATTGTATGGGTAAAATATTTGTTATATGTAAATAAAAGACTAAAAAATAAATTTAATGTGTATTTATTCATTCATAAAAAAATTATCATACATAAACAATACATTTGATAATGCACACATAGAAGGTGATTTAGAATGAAAAAAACATTTAGGTGTAGACAAACATAGCTCCGGTTTTTCATCTAGTTCAATAACACGTCTAGGACAATACTTCCTAACATAGTCAGCTTTTTCACTTCCTTTAACATAAACAAAATCAGCTTCCTTGGTCAAATGTTGTATGATATTTGAAAAATAATGTAGTGGAGTAAATCCAGTAGTCCAATTAATGCAGTGATGATTCTTCATTAACCATGTGGCTTGCTTGTGTAAATCTGGTGAAAGACAATTTAATGGAAAAGGTTGTTTAAAGATATGATGACTAATTCTGCTTCCATCATATGTAGCCATTTCTTTAGGAATAAATCTATTTCGCTCATCTTTGAAACCTTGAATATCCAAAACTAACCTCATATTTTTAATGAGGCAAATTTTGTAAACACAAATTTTCGTCGAGAATATTCTTGAATTTGTTGTTTTAGTATTTTTAATTTATTCAGAAAATTTTCAATTTTTCGATTTCTCATTGAACTCATCACATTAAAACTGTTGTTACCTCTCCAAAGTCACAAGTATAACTAAATAATTTTTTAACTAATTTTTAAATAAATTTGATGGAAATAAGAGTAGGGATAAAAGTTAAAGTTGTTTAACAATTTTAGTTAATGGATTATAGGTAAATATTTTATCATGAATTATAAGACAATATGCTGAAGTTTTAGCGGGAATTTTTTCCTCTGTTTCAAATTCAATTCTCATTGTTACAGGACCTGTTTGTAATGAATCTCGTTGGTGTGAACAGTTAATGTAAACAATTGGTGCATTATCTTTATACTCTTTAGGACTAAAAATTGGTTCAATAGGATGATTATAATACATTTGACGAAATTCGGAATACATCTCATATAAAGTAGCAAATTTGTTGTTTTTAAAATCCAGTTGAAGATCATTATATGGATACCTTTCAGAGTTTAAAAATACATTTATATTTCTTAATCCACAATGATCAAATTTACTCATATCTTTATTAATATTACCTCGTCTGTTGTTCTGAAAGGCAATTAAAACATGTCGTGGGGTTTCAACTTTTGTAGAAGTCTTAACTGGCCAATTATGTCTTGTTGCCTCTAACAATTCAGGATATTCAACTAGTTCCCAACTTCTAAATGTAATTAAAATATCATTATTTTTGTCAATTATCTTGGTAAGAGCTAATTCTTGAGGTATAGCAACTGTTAAATGTGGAACTCGCCAACAAAGTTTCGTAATTGAAATTTTTGGTTTTTCTGTATCATCTATTGACACAAGAGCATTAGTGTCATCATTACTTCTTATTAGTATTAATTCTTGTTGTGAATTTAAAATAATTTTATTGTAATCTTCAAAAAAACCTGAATATAATTTAAGAGGAATACATAAAGAGACATTACCCTTTTCATCTGTCATAATATTTTGATTAGTTAATTTTGGAAACCATCCTGCATTTTGTAGTTTAGTACTTTCATTATCATTAAAAGATACATAACCTTTTATTGAAGAAGAAATACCAATATCACGAACAGAGTCGATAGTTACTCCATTTAGAACATATCTTAATTCTTTAAATAAAAATGCCGGTGCATTATTAATTAAATTAGTTTTTGTTAGTGGGGTACCATCTTCTTTAGTAACCTTCAATTCTAAATATAGTTCACTCTTACAAGGAAGTGGATATTTTCCTGTTTGTTGCAATGATATTCGTATTTCATCATTTGGTCCTAATTTGGTTGGATTGAAAGGATCAAAGGAAAGTAATTCCCAACTTAGCACAGACTCATCTACTAAAACATTTTCTTTAACATTAAGATGTTCCATTTTATGATGTTTATTTAACCGTAAAACCCAATTCTTGTAAAAATTTTCGATTGGAAGGTGTTAACTCCTTTGAGTTTCTATTATTACTGGTTAGATTTTGTTTGATTCTTTTTATATTATATGATTGTTGATAACCAAATTGTTTTGGTGATCTGTTATATAAAAAAACCATTATTTATCTACTTTTTTAAGATGTAGTCTTACCGTAACGGTTTCTCCTCTAAAATTGATAAGAGTACCTGTTTGATCTAGTATTTTAAGGATAATTTTATCTATAATTTTAACAGTGACTGGAAAATAAATAATATTTTGCGGTGATTCTATTATTTTATAGCCTGGAGCTACACTTGGAAAAAATTGATGAATTATATGTACAGGATCTCCATTTAAATATGATCCTTCAGCAATACTACAATCTACGTTTAGCGAGTTAACTTTAATAATTTCTGCTGGCGAATCAGATATATGTTCATGTATCGTTGGTTGCAACTCTTGATCATTAAATCCTAAAATTTTTCCAATAGTTCCCTTTTTAAATGTTATTGGAACCGTTGTCTTAATTGTGTGCGTAAAGTATTATTATTTGGAAACATGTGAAAACTAATATGTTCTTTTTCAAGATGTTTTTGTATTAAATTATTAATGTCATCTATTTCATAGCTGCCTGGTGGAATTTTAAAAACCTCATTTAAGTTATAAATAAAGGAATTATTTGATTCATCAATATTAGGAATCACATTAAATGTTTCGAAATTTATCAAACCAATTACATAGTCTTCATCTTCATCTAAATAAATTGGTGGATGAAATTCTGCAGTCAGTATGGGAGAATTATCACTAAGAACAAAACTGTAGGACATATCTCTTAAAAAACTTTTGAAAAATAAATTTGTTTTCATGATCACATATTTTTATATAAAAATTTTAAACTTAATTGACCACAATTGGTTTGATTATAATTTTGATACTGATCATGATTATATTTTACAATGTTTTTATTTCCATCACTGTTAAAATATGAAACTAATTCGAGTGGTGGTCGCAAATTACCATAACTATCAAAATATGTTATATTTTTTCCTTTTTTCATATATGCTATCCAATGTGTTCCATCTCCTCTATTATCATCGAGATTTACAATAGCGCATTCATTTTTTTAATTTTATGTGGTAGCTTGTCACGCATAAATATACCTCGAAAATTTGGAATTCCTAATAACTTAACATACTTAAGTAAATCATAATTCGTAAGTATTTTACGAGGTATATATTTTAACAGTTTTTTGAATAAGGTTTTAAAAATAAACCACAACCTGTTTTATATGGTTTCAGATAAAGTCCGCTTCCTTTTGTTCCCACTGCTATGGATTCCATCATTTGATTATGTCTTTTATCTTCCTCAAGTTTCTCTTTAGCTGCTTTCGCATCATTTACAGCCTTTGCAATTCCCGCTGCACCTCCTCCAAGCGCTCCCAAAGCGGATAATCCAGCAAATAATGGTATAAGTGGTAAAAATCCACCAGATTTTGGAATTGGTATTATTCGTTTCTTAGGAGGCAACACACGTCCAACTCTTTTTATTGCCGAAAGCGCTGATTTGGCACTTTCTTTTAAACTTCTAAACTTTTTTCCTTGAACTTCCTTTCTTGCTTTTGCAATAGCTTGAGATAATGAAATTCCCTTACCCCTACGTCTTCTAATCCTTCGCTTCCTTTTTCTAATTCCCATTCCTAGTTTGGTTTTAACTTTCATAGCACCACTAATACCTAAGGCAGCTGTTTTTTCTCCAAAACTAGCGTCCTTAGATCTAAACCTCGAGAAAGCTTTTTCAGCTAAGACTTTATCAGCTTCATGTCTACCTTTTATATCTTTTGTCTTGGAATATGCAATATCATGTTCCTTACAAGCTTCATCCAAAGGATTAATTCCTTTATCACCTCTTTGTAGTCGCTTTTCTAATTTAGTTCCTGGTCCACAAAATTGATAACCCGGAATATGCAATTCAAATGGCAATTTATTTATTAAAGTGTTTAGAACTCCACTTCCTTTTTTTTTAAAGAAATTGTTGATGGGATGAGCATTATATAAAGTGAGATTCTCTGAATAAATGATTAGTTTTCTAAAGTTGATTGCCTTATATAGAAAAGCATGAGGAAATGAGGATTGAGAAACAACCTTTTTCAATTGAGATTAAAAATCATGATATATTAAAAAATAATTTTAATAAACATGGAAAACTTTTTAATGGTAGCAGTAAAAGAGGTTTAGTAGTTGGTCCCTCGGGATGTGGTAAAACTAATATTATAATTAGTTTGATAGTAGATCCACATGGTTTACGATTTGAAAATATTTATGTTTATTCAAAATCCTTATATCAACCAAAATATGAATACCTAAGAGCACTTTTTAAACCTCTTAAAGAAATAGGCTATTATGAATCTGCAGAGGAAGAAAATATAATATCTCCTATCAAAGTTAAACAAAATTCTATATTAATTTTTGATGATATTGTCTGTTGTAATCAAAATATAGTAAAGGATTATTTTTGTTTCGGAAGACATAAAAATACTGATTGCTTTTACTTATGTCAGACGTATTCTTCAATCCCTAAACAACTTATTCGAGACAATGCAAATTTGTTAATTATATTTCAACAGGATACTACAAATCTAAAACATATTTATAATGATCATGTTAATGTAGATATGTCATTTCAACAATTTAGAGACTTATGTTTAATGTGTTGGAAAGAAAAATATGGATTTTTAGTAATTGATAAAGATTCTAATATTAATTCAGGTAGATATCGCAAAGGGTTTGACTTATTTATTTACTTATAAAAAGGATTGTATTTTGAAGGTCTTGTAGTATGTTGATAAATCTTGTCAAGAATAGATTGTTAACATGAATGAGAAAGAAGCTAGAGAATTAGTTAGAACGCGTAAAGCAGTTAGAAAAAAATTTCAAGAGTTAAAATCGGATATTGCTGAATCTCAAATACAACAGGAGAGACAATTTAAACCACTTATTCAACCATTGCATGAATTATTTCAAAAATTAAGCAAGAAACAGATACAAAATCAGAAATAAAACGAGAATCTTCCTTATCACCAATACCTTCAGAGCTTTCAACACCAAAAAAAGAAAAACAAATATATTTAAAAAATATTTACCATCACTAACCCCATCATTTTTACAAAATGAAGAAACATTCCAAAACATAAATGATGATGAAGAATATCTAGATGATAGTATAAGATTAAGTTCTACTATTTTACGTCCTACTGAAACTCAAGAAGAAATAATGGAAATACCATCACTGGAACGTACAAGACAAGACATTCTTGAAATTACTAGAACAGAAGCATATAATGAATATCTAGATGGATATGATCCATTAGTAAGAGGATTTGTTGATTCATCAATTAAAGGAGATCGTGATTTAGATCATAGATATGGTTTTTCACATGATATAGAAACAGAAAAATGGAAAATTGGTAGCAGTTTAGTTGATTTCAAAAATGCAAATTTAAAAATTGGTGATGTTGAATATGTGGGTACTCCTGGATTATATGAACTACTATTTTATAAAGAACCTGTAGGTTTTAATAAAAATGATTTAGACAATTATATGGATATTCTTGCCAGAACTAATGCTTATCGAAGAAATAATGATCCTAATGATCAAGTACAAGGTACAACTGATTTAAAATATTTAACCATAATAAAACCATATCTTATAAAAAAATATTATTAAATCTACAGCAAGAGCATTACCTTCTATTTCAACTACATCACGTACTATTATAAGACCACCTCAAAGACCAAAAACACGTGGTAAAGGTTTGCTAAATTTGTCTAATAAAAAAATTGACTATGTGTATTTTGATGATATTAATGAATTAGTAGAAAGATTAAAACTTCTTGTAGCTTCTCAAAATGCAGGTCATACTGGTCACAATAATGAAATTATTTCCATTATAGAAGAATTAAGGGAAGCTAATGTTATTATATAAAAGATTGCAATAAATAATTTTACACATTTCCAAAATGACCTTGGATAAATTTGGTAGACATATTTCTAAGCGTTATAAAATCGATACTTCATTAATTGAAAAAATATTTTAGATAATATTGAAAATAAAATTTTACAATTTGAACCTATTCTAAAAATGATATTATTAATTTAAATAAAAGACTACGTGATAATGATGAAAATATTACCAAAAAGATAGAGAGTGTTAATAGGAATTTACAACTACACTCCATATTACACAAAAATGATGGTGATAAAATAGGGGTGTTAGAGAACAAAATTGAAACAATAATAGGTCAAACCAATGAATCTATAACAGATCTAAAAAATATTAAAGATAAATTATCAAAAGAAATGGAATCTTTATTAGAAGTTTGTATTGCTATGATTAATGTTGCAAAATCAGATTTATCTAATCAACTTACAAAAAATACTACTAAAATTCAGGACAATGTCAGACGTTTACATGATGTGGAACGGTTTGCACACTCGAATGATTATAGAATTAGAGATAATGAATCAAATATAAAAAATTTGGAAACTAGCATAAAAACTGTAAAGGATAAACTATTTAAGGAAATAAAATCGATGATGGAGTTACTTGAAAGGACAACAGAGGTTTCTAAGAAAGAATTTAATGCTACAATGAAATATGCAAGAGAAGAATTAAACGCATCAATTAAAGAAATAAAAGATAATCTTTTAGCTTTAGATAAGAAAATAAATTTAAAAATTAATGATCTTGAGCTAAAAGTAATAAGTAAATCCACATAATTTCCTTAGGTTATTTAAGCAACACGTTTACTGACAATATTTTAGTAACTCTTGATTACCATGAGCAATAATTTAAAAGAAACAGTTGTAAATGAATTACATAGAACTGCTAGAAAAAACTATAGAAGGAGAAAAGTAATTGTTAAGGGTTTAAATGATTTGTGGCAAGCAGATCTTGTTGAAATGTTGCCCTATGCCAGATTTAATAAAGGATATAGATACATTTTAGTAGTAATAAATGCTTTTTCAAAATATGTTTGGGCTCAACCATTAAAATCGAAACAGGGGAAAGAAACTGCTATGGTGATGGAAAATATTTTAAAAAATGCATCAAAACCTAATAATTTACAAACAGATTTAGGTAAAGAATTTTACAACACCCATTTTCAAGAAGTAATGAAAAAATTTAAAATAAATCATTATAGTACCTTTTCTAACTTAAAAGCAAGTATTGTTGAACGTGTTAATAGAACTTTAAAGGGTATTATGTGGAAAAATTTTAGCAATCAGGGTAACTATATATGGTATAAAACGTTACCAGAAATTATAAAAAAGTATAATAACAAAATACATTCAACAACAGGATTTAAACCTTCTGAAGTTGGTAAGAAAAATGAAAAATTAATATTATTAAATTCTTTTACACATAAAAAAACTATTGACCCAAAACATACTAAATTCAAAGTAAATGACTATGTTCGTATTTCAAAGCATAGAGAAGCGTTTTATAAAGGTTATACTCCAAATTGGTCTACAGAAATTTTTCAAATAAAAAAAGTGAATTTAACTAATCCAACCACATATCTATTAAAGGATGATAAAAATGAAGATATTCGAGGAGGATTTTATGAAGAAGAATTACAAAAAGTAAAATATCCGGATGCATATTTGGTGGAAAAAATATTAAGAAAAAAAGGAAACAAAGTGTATGTTAAATGGTTAGGATTTGACAATACACATAACTCATGGATTTTAAAAAAAGATTTGATATAATATGCTATATTTTTTATAATTATAATAAGAGTAATAAAGGTTATGTTATATGAATTTTGTCTTTTATTTAGAAATAAAACAATAAATACCTATATTTTAATTTTTATTAATAAATCTTTCATTATAAATTACTTTTCTAAAATTTACATCTAATATTTTTGAAAGTATTTTTTCACATTCTTCCACTCTTCTTTCAAATCGTAGTCTATCTAAATATTGTTTTTGAAATTCACTTTTTCTTGCTTGTTTATAGGCAAAGCTCCATACAATTAGGTAAACTATTTTATTATTTTCACTGAAGGCTACTTTCTTCATAATACTTCCTTTTTTTGAATCCACGTTTAAGTCTTCTTTCGAGTTCATTTGGATACATCAATAAAAACTCCATCATTGTAGAAACATTTTCACTATTTATATTTTGTTTATAGTCCAATATATTGTAAACACTATTCAATAAATCGTCACTATTAGTTAAATTTTGTTGAAATACACTAAAGTATTTATTAAAATCTTGTTGTTTCACAATTTGAATTCTATAGTCAATCAAATCAAATATTTGTCTTAATTGTTCAACGGAAGAAGAACTTAAAAAAATATAGTATCCATCATTCTTCTGGATTTTTAACATTGGTTGATCCTTATACTTTTCAAAGTTTAATGTGACATCACCAAATTTTATTGGATAAATATTACTATTACTAGTGTAAAAGAAGTTTGCAATAACACCTTCATACTTTATAAGAGTTTTCCATTCATCTTCTCCCAATGAAATTTTAATACCATTTTGACCACCAATTTGTATTTTTGGAGAAAAGTCATTCAAACTTATTCCAACACTTATAAATTTTGATAGTGATTTATTTAAGTAGTATATTTTCGCATTTAGCACATTATCACTCACTATACTCGTATCATCTGCTGGTGAAAATTTTTCATACTGACAGAAGTTTGAAAACATCTTGACTCTAAAAGACTTGAGATAAAACTGAAATATTTTATTTGCAAAAGTCGTTCATATAGACTTACTAGCTATTATATAATTTAATTATTGTGAGATCTTAAAATTTTTACTATTCCTAATTATAAATCCCAGTGCCTTTACAGCTTTATTTTTTATAAAGGCATAGTGGTTACTGAACTTCAGATTAGACTGAAATAGTACTCCCAAATCTTTAACTCCTTTTTTACATTTAAAATCAAATTCCCAATTCTATACGTACTCAAAATAGGGTTTGCTCTTCTTGTGAATTTTACAACTGAACATTTTTGTATATTTAAGAACATTTTGTTTTCTTTCACACCATTTACTCACATTATCTATATCTTTTGTAACTTTTCACAATCCTTCTGAGTTTTTACGATCCTGCAGAGCTTAAAATCATCGCGAAAGGAAGTCCTATGGAATGAATTAGGCAATCTGGTAAAGAGTTGATAAAGCACAAGAAGAGCAAAGGTCCCAAATTACTTCCCTGCTGAATGCCTGAGGTGGCAACAAAGCCTCGACAAGCTTCCACCAACCCTCACCCACTGCCTTCTACCTGTAAGATATGATTTTATAAAATGATATGCATCCTCAGAGATTCCAAGCTCCACCAGCCTCCCCAACAATATGCCGTGGTTGACCTTGTCAAATGCCTTTTCACAGTCGGTGTATATGACATCCAATTGACCCTTGTTTTGTATAGCTTCGGCTGCCAGTTGTGACAAGATTGTCAGATTTATAACCGTGGATCTATCCTCCAAAAACCATGCTGGAAAATAGACAATTTTGGTTTCAAAAAGGCAGTTAAGTCTTCACAAAGTATTGTCTCATAAATTTTCGATAAAACATTAATCAAAACTAATGGGTCTGTAATTTTTTATTTCATTTTTATTTCCGCTCTTATAAACTGGTGTTATTTGCGCCGTTTTTAGGGCTTCTGGAAATTGCTTATTTTATGGCTAAATTGAAAATATGTTTTAAGGGTGATGTATGTATTCTGACAATCCCTTATATACATATGCAGGCATATTGTCAGGCCCCGTAGATTTTAGTTTAAGTTTTTAATACTACTCATAATATTCTTTTCCGTTATCATAGAAAATTAAAAGCATCTGCCAAAGTTTGTTGATGTAGTTTTCATTTGTAGATTGTTCATATACTGACTGAAAGTGGTCGAAAAAGCATTTGCAATATCTCCAGAATTACTGTATGAATTTTTGCCACATTTCATTTCCTTGGTACTCCACTTTTTTCAGTTTTATCACGTATGTTGCCAAAATGATTTTGGGTCATGATTTATATTGTTTTCGAGGTTTTTTTATGCAATTTATATTCAGCATTTGTTTGTAACTTGATAATTTTTCTTAACTCGTTAAAGTAACTATGCATTTGTGGATTGGCATGTTTTTTTGAGATTAACCTGTGTATTTTGTTTTTTTCCTTTATTTTACGCACTAAATTAGTAGAGTACCATAGAGGAAATCTACTTTACAATTTGTATTTTTTGACATGATGTTTGGGAATTGCCATGCTCCAATAACCAGTACATAGTGATCATAGAAGAATTCAGACTGCTAGCCACGATCTGCCATTTTAAATATTTCCGACCAATCAAAATTTCTGAATAAGTTATATAGAAGTGAGTAATTACCTTTTGAATAATTATATTTTAGTTGTTTAGATATACTGGGTTCGTACTTATCTTTCAAACCTAGTTGAAAATACTAGTGCTGGATGATAAGGATCCTCCGCAACAAGCGGGTTGATAGGTTTATTGATTTGAGGTACCTCCATGTTCGTTACAACCAGGTCCAGACATCTATCCCTAAAATTTCTTATCGTGTTCATTTGCTTTAAATTATTTAATAAGGAACTCTAATAATACATTATTCTTATCACAGATATTAAATGAAGGCAAATTAAAATCTCCTAAAATTAAAACTTTAGCGCTTTCCTGAATTAAAAGACTTTCTAAATTGATTAAAATAATTAATGTAACTTTCTAGACTAGAATTTGTTGAAAATACACTACAGATAGAAGGACAAACATTTTTTAAATTTTAGTTTAACAAATATGCACTCTACCTCACAATTTGACTCAATTATTTCATAAGGAATCTTTTTGTTAAAAGCAGCCAACACTCCACCTCCTCCTAGTGGCCGTTGTATTTCTATCTCTCCTTATCACGGTGTATCTGTCATCAAACAATTCCGATGAAAATATGCTGTCACAGAGCCATGTTTCTGTCAGAGCAACAATGTCATATTCTTCTGTTAATAAATTGGTAAAAACCCTTCCGTCTTTGTTCTTAGACCACGAACATTCTGATAATAGACTTGCTGAGATCCTCCTACAGGATGCGTGACATTTGGTTTATTTAACTTTGTCTAAAGGACCTGTCCTCGATGTCTGTGACAGTGTCCTCTTTCTCGCAAAAACCGAGACACAAGGGCCCCGCTAGGCCAAAACCCCTTTTTCCAAGCATTGCGAAATTGCTTTGTTTAATGGTAACTTTCATCGATTTATACAAGTCCGGGTATTTGGACCTATGTTCTTCACAGATTACTTCTGGGAAAGTTTTACCAACATATTTTTCAAATCCTCGGGTTTTGTTTTCGGGTCTAGTCTCGTAACATGCAGAGATACAACTTTCGGCACCCTGAATTTCACCCTAGTTATCTCCCACCGATACACATCCTGCGTTTTTTTTGGACATTTATCCACTGCTCTTCTTCGCTGCTGTCTGCATTCAGATTTTGTACTTTTGCAATATATTTTGTGATTGCGCTGTAAGAATTGCGGCACTCACAGCTTTTGAACTTATTGTTGGGATGGCTTTTTACATTTTCTTGCGTAACTTTTGTTTTGGCTTTTTTGTTTATTGATTTCTTTTTTGCGTTTGCGTCACAGTTGACAGACTGCTCATTTGAACTACTGGCCATATCCGTAGTTGCCAGATTGTGTGTATCATTAATTTTAGTTGGTCGCGGCCTATTCTGCGCATTAGCCACGTTGCATTGCTGTTCTTCCTTCCTTGGTTTCCCCCGCTCGTGAAATTTGGCAACGGACTCCCCGGAGGAATTAGGGAGCGCGGATTGGTGGGGGAAGGGATGGAACAACATCATTGTTTACCTTTTGTATTTTCACGTTTTCAGCCAATTTTCCCTCATAATCCGATATTTTTGTTTTTTCGCCACCGTGTATTCCAGAGCCGCTAAAAGCTGTTAGTCATGGTAATTTCTCGCTGTAAATACTCTACTTCTTTTTTCCCAAAATAACCTCAGTGTTTTTGGCGCCATTCTGCTGACCCATAAAATTTGCTAAATTTTCCTCCAAAATATCAATCTTTCTCTGCCATTCCGTCTGGATCTGAATTTCACTTAAGCCATCAAGTCCAGAAAATTTTGGCTTTAAGTAGATTGATTTCGCTTCTTTGGTCTTAACAGCATCATTCACTGCTTTTTGAGTTTCTGCTTCGCGTGACCTTGGCACAGGTCGACATAAAAAAAGACTTTACTACCACTGAGGACTACCAGCCCGAATTCTTAAGCACAGGATTGGTGATACACCCCTTTACACGTGTTACACTTTATAATAATTTTCTCGACATTCGATCTACAATATTTGCACTTCTTAGCGTCCGCGTCTGATAAATCGTCATCACCCGGCGCCATTTTCTTTAACT